>ML421580.1:8536-100049 GCA_005239525.1 Nicotiana knightiana | reverse complement strand
ATAATGGAGTTTATTTCATGTGTAGGTGCATTGGAGATGGAAACCGAGCTAAATGGATGCAAATACATCAAAAATACGCTTAAGAGTCGAAAAGGAAACACCCGGGCGTTTGGTCCCTAAAGCCAGGCTGTCCCTGGCGTTAGTGAGGCGTTTGGCCCCTAAAGCCAGGCTGACCCTGGCGTTAGGGGGGCGTTTGGGCTCTAACTCCAGGCTTGCCCTGGCTTTAAGGAGGCGTTTGAGCCCAAACGCCTAGGTCCCGATGTCCGGTAAATTCCGAGTTTTGAAGAGTTTAAGTGTTTTCCAGTTGGAATAGAAGTCTCCTACATGTTTAGGGTTTGTCCTAAACATATAAAAATACCCCAAAACACAACTTGAAAGAGGATTTCCAAGAGAGGAAGCCATTGAAGAGAAGTAAAACATCAATTTGTACAACTTTTATTCATTACTTTGTAGTTTAATTATGCAAGTTATTTTGGATTTGATTCTTATGAACATGTTTAGCTAATTTCTTTAATCTAGGGTTTTGGTGGAACCCGTTGGGGGATGAACTTATTGTGTTATTAATATAGTTCTGATTGGTTGATTAATCTCTATTTGTTCAACTACGTTCTTGTTGTAGTTAATTGAATGGCCATCAATTAGCTGTTCCTATTTATTATGTATCTACTTGAGAGAGAGTGCATATTTAGGTAGTTGTTTGAACAACACCACTCCCAGAGTATAGACGAAAGTCATAACCGAGGGTTTAGAGGTTGGATTAGAGATAACGATACCTCGGGTGCAATCTAAAGTGAACTGTAATGCAATCTAGCTAGCGTAACTTGAGAGAGTGCGTCTAGTAAATTATCATAATTACTTGAGAGAGATTTATGGTAGATAGAGTGTTCATGATTGATAGAGACAACTAATCAAACTATAAGAAGTATCCGAGAAGGAAGTTCACCGACGGGGGAAACCATAACTTTAGATCTTTATTACAATTGTTTACACCTTATTGTAGTTAATCTTTAGTTTTAATATTTTCATTCAGTTGTAGTAGTTTAAACAACACCAAGTGACAATTTAGTATTTTGACAACTTGCTTGATACGTTAACTCCCTGTGGGATCGACTATGGGCATAATACCCCGGATTATATTTGCAATGCCCATTTAGTCTTTTATTAGACATAGTTGAGCGTGATCAGAACACAAGTCCGGAAGAAGAAGAATTAGTTGCCATTTTCTGTAGGGAAAATGTAGTTAAATTGTTTAGTTGCAGTTGGTTTTGTAGAAATATTGTAGACAAGTTGTTACTTATGAACAAGTTTGTTGAAGTTTAATTGTAGCAGATTTGTGCTATAATTATTTTACCCTATGTTTAATTATTTTATCCAGGATACTAGTGCTAACAATAGGAAACATTATGTTGTTTTTATCTTCACCGGTTGAAAGTTATTAGTACTTGATCTCATTATTGTTATCATATAACTCATTTACAACCTAATTATTATGTAGTTATTCTGTCAACTTCAGATTATGTAGTTATTTTGTAGCTTTTTGGTAGATAAATTGTAAGAATCATTAATAACTAATGGTTTGTGCCAAAGATAATTAAACAATTGTGTATTATAGATACAAATCATTCATAATCCAATCAAGTTATGAAAGTCTGAACTCAATACAGAATAGTAATTAAACAAAAAAAATTCAAACCAACTACATTAAGAGTTGAAAATACCTCAACTATTACACCTCAACTATAATTCTCATGATCTCATCAACACTTTTGATCAAAAAATGTGTTCAATATATAAAATTTTATTTCTTCTTGGGAGAATTCTTGCAAGATCTTTTGTTATGCCCTTCTATTCCGCAGTTGCCACATGAAACCTTGCATTTACTTCATTCTATCTTTTGTATCTTTGTTTTTGAGGTCTTCCTGGATGTCTTTTCCCAGTAGGTGGATTTACAACTTCTTCAGCTATATGTTGTGGCACATTCCATTTGCTTTCATCAGGCAGCAGGTCTACTGGTATTTCATAAGTATTTAAGAGGCTCTCCCTCGTGTAATAAGAAGAACAATAGTTTTCATAAGACTAATTCATGTGCCTTAAAGCAGCCAAAACATGTGCACAAGGAAGTTCATCAAGCTGGAATTGTCCACAACTACATCTATTGTTTTCAAGACAAACAATATAGCGCTTCACACCATCTATCACTGTATGGATGTGATCTGTTGAAGCCCTCACCTACAATTACATTACAAACACACAAAAATTATCTACAATGTAGCTACAAAATAACTATAATGATTCTACAATGTCTGTTAATATTTTATTTTGATGAAATAAATGATCAGATGTTATTGGATATAGCTTACTCTAAGTTTCTGCGACAATGTTCTATTGTCCTCCAACTCTTTGTTGTATTTTTTCCAAGGTGTGTGAATGTACCCTTTGATTTCAATAACTTTTCATTAGTCCAACGTTCAAGATGAGTCCTCATGTACTCTAATAGTTCTACTATCGGCATCTCTCTTGCATCTCTTGTTACAGCATTCAATGACTCCACAATGTTTGATGTCATAGTCCAAGTTATGTTTGTTGATACCCAATATTTCCCATATATATTTTATAAATACATATATACTTTCAAAATAGTGCATGAGCATCAACCAATATTTTTTCATAATTAATCAATTTGTTCCGGCATTATTATTATCTAAATAATTATTAATTGCATCACAAATAATTTTATAATAATTTATTAATTAATTTTCATCATTTATATTCATATTAAGCTTTAAACATTTTATGTACAATTATATTTTCATCTTTAGGCTATAATTGCAATATTTCGCAATAATAGCCACATATATGCATAATTACCTTATTTACACAAAAAAATGACCTTCATATTTTTATAATGTTAAGGAATTATTTCAAATCATTTTCATGCACAAATGAAATTTTTATTATTTATTAATCATTTTTATAAATTATTTTTATCAATTTAATTAGGTATTTAAAATCCAGCCCTTTTTAATTAATTTCGGACCTAGCCCATTACCCCATCCCAATACACTAAGCCCAGTACCCAAATACCCATACCGGTTTAAAACCCCGACCCAATCCCCTTTTAAATCATAGCCTGAAGATCAACGGCTCAAACACCTCCACACCTTTTTAATTAACCCATCTGCCCCTAACCCTAATTCATTCCCACCAAACGCTGCCCATGTATTCTCTCATATCTTTCTCTTCTCCTCTCAAAACCCTAAGCCACCGTCACCCAAAATTACTCCCCTAATCCCGCGTGTGATGAGATTCCCTCCTCATCTCCTTACCATATTGGCCCCTCCTCCCTACTGGCTACCCATTGATGGTGTTACATGATTGTTTGCCTAATATGGCAAGCGGAATCGAACCAAAATTGGTTCAAATCCTTAACTTGCTGCTTATTTCGTCTGTGTTCATCACTTGCTCTTTGTAAGTACGATTAATTTCTGTGTCTCACTTATTCGTACTTAACCCTAAGGTTAGGGTTTTCAGATCCCCTTTTGATTCGAACAAAAACTGGTTCAAGCCTTAATTTTAAGTACTATCCCGTCTATATTCGTCCTATTATGCATGAATCTGCCTATTTTTGGTTGAGTCTTTTACTTACCCTAAAATTAGGGTTCAAATCTTTCCAGATCTGAGACAATTTTTATTTTTTGTTTTAGTATTCTCCTTTAATGTTTCATCTCTCTGTATCTATTATGATTTTCCTTTATTATTCCTGATTGATTTTACTTACCTTAATTATTTTCGTCTATGTGACTGTGTATTTCCGCCTATTTTCTAGGGTTTTGATTCTTTAATCATTTTCCTTTTAATGTTTCTGTCTATCTTCCTTTAACCATGATCATTAATTGCTGACTAATTTTACTTACCCCGAAATTAGGGTTTGAAATCAGTCTTTCCTTTTTGTATTGTGCTGGTATTTCCTTATTTTTCGTTCGATTACCCGTTCTTGCCTTATTTGGTCCGACGTTTTATTTTTAATTTATTCTATTTTCCTTAACCTAAATTGTACTGGCCTGATTTTACGTTATTATGTTCTGTTAATTGACTGAAGCCGACTTCAATTGGTTCTGAGAATTATTTTTCATCTCTTAATTGTATATGATTGACTTATTACCTTATTTGTCTGCTTAATTTAGTGCTATTTAAACCCCTTCTCCCTCTCCCCTTAGAACAGACTGAAACTCTCATACTCTCTCAAAAAAAAAAAATTAAGCCCTGTTGTTCTCAGGTGTTCTGATGTCATGACCCCAAATCCAGGCCAGTCGTGATGGAGCCTATCATGGAACTAGGCCAGCCAAAACCCAAACTCGAATCATAATAAGCTTCCCTTTTACATCTTTACTACACTGATTTCCCATAAAGGTTCCTTTAAACATTTATAAAATAATAAAATCTATACTGAACATTAAATACAACCCCCAAGAACCCGGAGTCACTGGTCATGAGCATCTACATAAAATATACAACTCGACGAAAATAAATACTATAATAGTAAGTAGGAGAGGGAGCAGGACTGCGGACGCATGCAACTACCTTGCAAACCTCCGAGAATCTCTAGAACAGATAGACAGCTCACATCTAACACCTGAATCTGCACACAAGGTGCAGGGAGTAATGTGAGTACGCCAACTCAGTAGTAATGAAAATAAATCAGGTCTGAGCAGCAAGAAACACATAAAATCAATGTCATCAAATCACAAGATGCACAACCTTTCTTTCCAACAGTATAACATAGATATGTGAAATCATCATGCCTTAAAATCAACTTCAGAAAAGTCCTTTAAAGAATGCATAGTTTTAACAACTTCAAACCGAAAAATTTAGTATGAAAATGAATGTAGTAAAATCATCAGTAGCCCCTCGGGCATGCCTTACAGTCACTCAGCACCTCACAATCACTCATTCCTCCCAATCACTCGTCACTCGGCCTCCCAATCACTCGTCACTCGGCACTCGGTGCGCTCACTAGGGGTGTGTACAGACTCCGGAGGGGCTCCTTCAGCCCAAGCGCTAATATCACTCAGCACCTCACCATCACTCTTGGCCCTCGGCCACACTCAGCACCTCACCATCACTCTGGCCCTTGGCCACACTCAACAGAACCACTCGAAAGGCCCCTCGGGCGAATCAATAAAACAGGGTACTCGACCCAAAACATCAGTTTAAATCTCAAAGTGCTGTAAATCGTGCTGAGTTTCGAAAATAGTATGCACAATGCAGCTGAGTGAAATCATCAATACATAGTGAGGAAAAACAATAGTAAAAAGCCCCCAGGGGGTCTACACAGATCGGCACGAGGCCCCAAACACGGCGTATAGCCCAAATATTTCAACAATCTTTAGAATATGATTTAACATAAGGTTTTGAGTAAATATGCAACAAATTAGTTGCCGCGGAGAGGACCTAACCCAATCCAAAAATCACTACGCGCCATATACTCGTCATCCGACATGTGCACATTTCTAAAATCAGTGAGAAAATATGTAGTCCAGGGTTCCATACCCTTAGGAAAAGATTTATAACCATTACTTACCTCTACCGAGCCACAACACTAGTACTCTATGCTCATGCCCCTCAAATTGTCTTCCGATTTCTCCGAATCTAGCCAAAATCAGTTCAACATCATTAATATATACTCAAGGAACACAACCCAATCGAAAATTATCAAATTATACAAGAATCTCGAAATTCGGCCAAATCGAGCCCCGGGCCCACGTCTCGGAATTCTATAAAATTTGTATAATTAGAATCCTCGTCCTCCCACGATTATATACATACCAAGAACACTAAAATCGGACCACAATTGCCCACTAAAATTGCCAAAAGAAATTCCCAACTCCTTTCTCTCATTTTCCAAACTTTTCTTACTTTAATTCTTCAAATACAAGCCAAATCCGACTCTAAGTAGCATAGAAATGATATTAATAACCCGAGAACTTACCTTTCCTGAAGAATCACGGATCCCCTCTCCAATCTGCCTTCAAAGGAGCTCCTCTCGCATGCAAAAATGGTGAAATGAAATGAATTTCACCGATTCCTCTTATACACTGTTTCTGCCAGCATTCCGCACCTGCGGACACTTGGTCGCACATGCGGTCCCAGGTGCGCACCTGCGGAATCCCACTTAACGGACCAATTCTGCACCTGCGACCAATCCTCCGCACCTGCGGCTTCGCATGTGCGTCCAAAACTTCGCACCTGCGGAAATTTCCCTGCCTAGCCTTTTTCGCACCTGTGCATTGCCCATCGCACCTGCGGCTACCCATCCGCATGTGCAACCAACACCAGAAATCACACCAGCAGTTATTTCTGCAAATTTTCCAAGTTCAAAACCCCGCTAACCATCCGAAATCAATCCCGAGCCCCTCAGGGCGCCAACCAAACATATCAACACATCCCATAGCATTATTTCAACTTAGTCGAGCCTTCGAAGCACCAAAAACAACACGAAAACACCAAAATTACATCAAATTCAAGCCTATGAACTTTGAAACTTCCAAATTTCGCCAATTACGCCGAAACGAACCAAAACACCTCCGATTGACCTGAAATTTTGCACACATACTCAAAATGACATTACGAACCTGTTTCAACTTCCAGAATTCCATTCCGACCCTGATAGCCTATTTTCCACTGCCAACAGGAAATCGTCAAAAACTAACTTTGGCCAATTCAAGCCTAATTCTACACCGGACATCACAAAAATATTCTGAACACACTCCTAAGTCCCAAATCACCTAACGAAGATATCCGAGCAATAAAATCCGCATTCCGAGGTCGTTTACAAATAAGTCAGTTCTCAGTTGACTTTCTCAACTATTAGGCTACCTTGAGAGACTAGTTGCCTAAATTCTCATCATGACCTCTCTGACCCGAACCAGCCGACCCAACACAAATAAATTAAGCTGAACCACATCAAATGAAGCAGAAACGGGGGAAACGGGGCTAAATTCTCAGAACGACCGGTCGGGTCGTTACATCCTCCCCCACTTAAAAATACGTTTGTCCTCGAACGTGCCAAGAGTTGTTCTCCAACACTATCAAACTGTTACGCATCTTACCATGCACATACCCGGGGGTGATCCCACGTCACCCTATCTCATATAGGTCCAATAGCACAATACCGTTGAAATTTTGAAATCCAAATCCTGGCCCATAAACCTTAGAACCAAATTCCCACTTCTGAAATGATATACAAGATCAAAATTTCCATAACTATGAACTGATCAAGTCTGAACATGCTGAATCAAGCTCTATACGTACCCCAGATGAAATCACATAATACACCGCGTGATCAAACACTCATAGCGATAACTCTTAGTCACAATAACTGCTCAAAACCTAGTACCGGTACATAACCTCTTATCAAGAAATGCCTCGCTCTAACACTTCCATATACTGCTGATGATGAAAGAAGCACGTAGAACTAACAATCATTCGTCCGATCAGTCAGACATGAAACTCCCCCTTCCCAAACAGGAATTATAGCAGATTTCGAAGCCGCCTCCCGATATTTATCCTTCCAACTATGCTGTAGAAAATTCCAAAAATATTCATTCTAGGTCCAATGACCTCCTCTCATCCATCACAACCACCCTGATAACATGATACTAACCATTCGACACATCGTTACAATTCGAAGCCAAAACCTGTGCAACTTGGGCACTTAACAACAACATCCCAATGAAATGAACTTATATAAAATATCCATACGAGAGGACTATCTTGCCATTGAAAATTACCATCACCATATCATGCTAACAGCCGGGCACACACCGTAAAAATCAAAACACATGAATCCAATACCAAAGGTCATACCCCTACATAACGCTGCTACACTGCGCGATCTCATCCAACTGCTGGTCCACTTGAAATATTTCAAGACACCTTGCCCAAAATCAATAACCATTCAAAATTCGCCACCAGGTACTCAAAGTGCATAGCCATAACCACGGGGAAAATCGGACGATACCATGCCACCCGAAACAGAAGGTATATAACCAAACGCCTCAATCCCGCAACACCCAAATTACTTACCTTACTCAAATCTAGCTATAGAGCCCAATTAGAACCGCACCATATGTGCATATAACCAATAATAACCACTCCTCACAACACCGAAGGGTAACTCATAGATCACTCTAGAACATGAATAAACTCAATCACAATCGAATGATACATTCCTCAATAGTAGAAATTCGGAGTCAACAATTCCGACCCGGTGCAGAACACACACCCATATTAGCCTACCAGTAACCCTAAATTAACTCTGATCACCCACAATAGGTAGACAACTTACCCAAAAGTTCATAATGACAGAATCATGGTACATACCAACATCCGACTAGCTCAGCTCGTATCTTTACAGTTCACTTCCACAAATATCCTGTTTATGAGAACTCTCAGTCTCGAAGTCCATGAAATGTACGGATTACCATATCTGATCACAACTCCACCGCTAGAATACATAACACATCCCAAATACTCACTCATTCCACGAGGGATACCCTTATAATTCTTCCGTTCACCAAGCAACCTTGAATATCAACAGTCGATCCAACAATAGGGCACCACGATACCAATGAAGTACCCTTAGCTCAAACACATTGCTCTTTCCGAAATATATATACCCTCATCATGTTGTACCAATTAGTGATATCATCTACCTAGTCATCTGAAATTGCCCATGCTGCCTAAGAATTTATGACCTTCCTTCTAGAACTGAACCGTGACCTCACATATGCAAATCTCAACTCCACCCAACATACTGCACATGCCATGCCGACCTAGGAAAAATACGGGAACTCCGTGGTCCCTTCTGACCCACAGGAAACTACGTACCCAACTAGCCAAGTACTTTCATTGGATCCCATTTAGAAACAAACTCACTACACGCCATAAGAAAATATGCACCCTTAACCGCGGTAGAAACCATCCGAAACTATCCGAAATCCCATTTTCATAATACCAAACCCTCAGGACTGAATTCTTCTAACTCAACCAAGCTACGCAGGCCACCAAAAATCCAAGAGTATTGCTAAGAAACACCCAAAAACTCATCAACTTATGAACACCCAAAGAACTAATTGTATCCCTCACCATGCCGATCCGACCTACTACCAAGTTGCCCTATTTACCCAAGTTTCTTCTGACTTACCTTCAGATTGATACTTCTTCCTGCCATAATACCACAAATTTGCAACCCCGACTCACCACACACGACCCAAGCACAAAACCATACCATCTAAGGCTCATAAGCGACTGAATACTCCCTCGATCATCCCCAAATGCACCACATTAGCAAAACTTACCCTGAAGAGACTTACTGCGAATCTAAAGCCATTACCTTCACCTTCCTGATACTGATATGTAGAATACCACAAGTATTGACATCCTCTAACGTAAATCTCAATTACACTGACCAATTAGACAGAATCGGCCTGACCCCCTTGCACACTGACATACTAGGAAAGTAATCCACTCACTTGAAGCCACAAGCAAATTCATACACTGCACACACTACACCTTTTACAATTTCCACTAACCCATTCAATAGAACCCAATTACCCAACAGAGTACATTACAACCTATATCGAAGAAATTTCCCTTACTCGTGACATTCTCAGACCCCATACCTGCAGGTCATAACTGATTTACCAATATACGTCGAACTGAAACCAATACCACACATAATCATGTAATCAACTTAAATAACGAACTCCCCCACTTGGCTCAAAGCCAAGGATCAAGACAAACAAGACTATGGCCACACATTATCACTGCCACCATGCTGTAGCGGGATTCAACTAAATCCTCCATAAGCTTATATAACCCAAACCATCTAACACTAAAATCAATTGCCAATCTCGCATCTACCATCACAATAGTCATGCCAACTTCCACAAGCGATCTAAACACCAATTACAACATATTTCTTTTACTGGTAGAAGAGAACTTATTACGGAACTGCATAGGGACCACACACCCTAGGACAACCCGCAAGAGATACCCCTGCCCTCTTAGCCTCAACTGTTATCTCTCCATACATCTCTGAAGACCAGAACTATCACGCAATCACTACACCTTCCTACATCTGAACACAACCAACGCCTACCCTCGAGGCACCACGATATGCGGTAAAAACCTGAAGCTGAAGGCAGAACTAACACTGGAGCGGTGGTCACAGAAATCTCGAGCTTCAAGAAGCTCTACCCACACATGTCTGACCACTTGGATACCCTTACCGGACACCACGCGTCCCAAGAATGCTACTGAACCGAGCATAAATTCGTACTCGGAGAATTGGATAGCGCCTTTGCTCCCTGAATCCTTGTAATGCCATCCTCAGATACTGAGTATGCTACTCCTGGCTACGTGAATATGCCAGGACGCCATCAATGAATACAATAACAAGGAGTGCTAAATCATCATGAACGTTACTGGGGTAAATTATCAACCCAAAGACATCACCAGGGACTCATAACCCAATAGAGAAATCCGCTTCACTCCACAACTACACAACATGAGAGGTCTTCCAACATACTCACAACTCAAGGACATATACCAAATCGAGACAGAAATCAAACACTCAATAAATATTACCACATTTCCAGCCAAACCTTTCGACACATTTCACAGTCTGAACACATCTAACCATCAATTCACACCCACCACATAGGCATCTAGTCACCAATTCTCATCATAAGAACACGAACGGACATACAAGTCCCCAATTACATGTGCCCACACAACGAAAATCTCAGCAATCAAGCCACAGAATGAATCTGGCCTCAAGTCCTCCAGACTGGCCCATTACCAACATGCCAAAACCACATCTCATCCATGGAAGCCACAAGCCATCGATGCACAGCTGATACCAGGCGCTCTCGTGCGTGCTCGAATACATGGAAGGAATTCAAGAGTTACACTCTTGGATGAATACAATGGATTCGCACGACAAGAATTTTAAAAATTTGAGATTTTCCTAAGGGTTCCGCAGCCTCTTGAAGATAAGTACAGACTTCTCCGTACCGATCCGCAAGTATCTACTAAACCTGCTCATGAGCGGTGAGTCCTATGTAACCTAGCGCTCTGATACCAAGCTGTCACGACCCCAAATCCAGGCCAGTCGTGATGGCGCCTATCATGGAACTAGGCCAGCCAAAACCCAAACTCGAATCATAATAAGCTTCCCTTTTACATCTTTACTATACTGATTTCCCATAAAGGTTCCTTTAAACATTTATAAAACAGTAAAATCTATACTGAACATAAAATACAACCCCCGAGAACCCGGAGTCACTGGTCATGAGCATCTACATAAAATATACAACTCGACGAAAATAAGTACTATAATAGTAAGCAGGACTGCGGACGCATGCAGCTACCTTGCAAACCTCCGAGAATCTCTATAACAGATGGACAACTCACCCTGCCCTAACACCTGAATCTGCACACAAGGTGCAGGGAGTAATGTGAGTATGCCAACTCAGTAGTAATGAAAATAAATCAGGTCTGAGCAGCAAGAAACACATAAAATCAATGTCATCAAATCACAAGATGCACAGCCTTTCTTTCCAACAGTATAACATAGATATGTGAAATCATCATGCCTTAAAATCAACTTCAGAAAAGTCCTTTAAAGAATGCACAATATTAACAACTTCAAACCGAAATATTTAGTTTGAAAATGAATGTAGTAAATCATCAGTAACCCCTAGGGCAAAACATGTATCATAATCAGCCCCCCGGGCATGCCTCACAGTCACTCAGCACCTCACAATCACTCATGCCTCCCAATCACTCGTCACTTGGCCTCCCAATCACTCGTCACTCGACACTCGGTGCGCTCACTGGGGGTGTGTACAGACTCCGGAGGGGCTCCTTCATCCCAAGCGCTAATATCACTCAGCACCTCACCATCACTTTTGGCCCTCGGCCACACTCAGCAGAACCACTCGAAAGGCCCATAGGGTGAATCAGTAAAACAGGGTACTCGACCCAACACATCAGTTTAAATCTCAAAGTGGTGTAAATCATGCTGAGTTTCAAAAACAGTATGCACAATGCAGCTGAGTGAAATCATCAATACATAGTGAGAAAAAATAGCAATAAAAAGCCCCCAAGGGGTCTATACAGATCGACATGAGACCCCAAACACGGCTTATAGCCCAAATATTTCAACAATCTTTAGAATATGATTTAACATAAGTTTTTGAGTAAATATGCAATTCATTAGTTGCCGCAGAGAGGACCTAGTCCAATCCAAAAATCAGTACGCGCCACATACTCGTCAACCGACATGTGCGCTTTTCTAAAATCAGTGAGAAAATATGTAGTCCGGGGTTCCATACCCTCAGGACAAGATTTATAACCATTACTTACCTCTACCGGGACACAACACTAGTCCGCTATGCTCATGCCCCTCAAATTTGCTCCTGATTTCTCCGAATCTAGCCAAAATCAGTTCAACATCATTAATATATACTCAAGGAACACAGCCTAATCGAAAATTATAAAATTATACAAGAATCTCGAAGTTTGGCCAAACCAGAGCCCCGGGCCCACGTTTCGAAATTCGATAACATTTTCATCCTTAGAATCCTAGTCCTCCTATGATTCTATACATACCAAGAACACTGAAATCAGACCACAATTGCCCACTAAAATTGCCAAAAGAAATTTCCAACTCCTTCCTCCCATTTTCCAAACTTTTCTTATTTTAATTCTTCAAATACAAGCCAAATCCGAATCTAAATAGCATACAAATGATGTTAATAACCCGAGAACTTACCTTTCCTGAAGAATCACGGATCCCCTCTCCAATTTGCCTTCAAAGGAGCTCCTCTCGCATGCAAAAATGATGAAATGAAATGAATTTCACGGATGCCTCTTATACACTGTTTCTTCCAGCATTTTCGCACCTGCGGACACTTGGTCGCACCTGCAGATCCGCACCTGCGGCCCCAGGTGCACACCTGTAGAATCCCACTTAACGGACCAATTCCGCACCTGCGGCTTCACAGGTGCGGCCAAAACTTCGCACCTGCAGAAGCCTTTTTCGCACCTAAGCATTTCCCATCGCACTTGCGACATCGCACCTGCGGATACCCATCCGCAGGTGCGGCCAACACCAGAAATTACACCAGCAACTATTTCTGCAAATGTTCCAAGTTCAAAACCTCGCTAACCATCCGAAATGAATCCCGAGCCGCTCGGGGCCCCAACCAAACATACCAACACACCCCATAGTATTATTCCAACTTAGTCGAGCCTTCGAAACACTAAAAACAATACGAAAACACCAAAATTACATCAAATTCAAGCCTATGAACATTGAAACTTCAAAATTTCGCCAACTACGCCGAAACCAACCAAAACACCTCCAATTGACCTGAAATTTTGCACACATACTCAAAATGACATTACGGACCTGTTCCAACTTCCAGAATTCTATTCCGACCCTAATAGCCTATTTTCTATTACCGACCGAAAATCGCCAAAAACTAACTTTGGCCAATTCAAACCTAATTCTACACCGGACATCACAAAAATATTCTGAACACACTCCTAAGTCCCAAATCACCTAACGAAGCTATCGAGCCGTAAAATCTGCATTCCAAGGTCGTTTACCAATAAGTCAATTCTCAGTTTACTTTCTCAACTATTAGGCTACCTTGAGAGACTAATTGCCTAAATTTTCATCATGACCACTCTGAACCCGAACCAACCAACCTAACACACATAAATGAAGGTGAACCACATAAAATGAAGCAGAAACGGGGAAATGGGGCTAAATTCTCGGAACGACCGGCTGGGTCGTTACATCTGATTTCTGTGCTAAGTGTCTCTTATTTTGGCCGGCTGAAAGCCAAGGCCAAGTTATTCGGGGATTTCCCTGATGTGGCATATTTACTTGCTTTCTTACATAACTGGTGTTTTGCCCCCCTTTTTTTTCCTCGCGGAATCGGGTTTTGACATTCATTTGGGACAACTTCCTTCCTTTTGGGAAAGGGGTATAGAAATTGAAGAGTCGCCACCTAACAGATTTTAAGGTATGTTAGGGCACCTAATGCAAGTAACTCATGAAACCAATCTACATTACCAGAGATTGGGTAAGAGCTTGAAATTACCCTGAGGGGAAGGTGTTAGGCACCCCTCGAGGTCCACAATGGTGGGTCCCGACCAAACTTACTTAGTGAATTAGTCATTTAATAGATAAGTGGTCTAAGCACACATATGTAAATAAGATAAAGGGAGTTTAAAAGGTAAGCAGTCTAAGCACACATATGTATAAAGATAGGGAAGTCCTAAGTTATTAACCTATAGGATCAGATATGTACAATGCCCGGTAATCCTTTCTCAACTAGAAGGGTTACACGTGGCATTAACGCTCAGGTCATCATATCCTTTTACTACCCGATTACCCCCCCTTAGCGATTATATAAGCAATTTTAATTAAACGAACTCTAAGCGTGCATTACCCGTCCCTTCCTTGTGGTCCCAGAAGTGTTTAATACCTCTATTTTAGGTAGTTCTAGACTCTCCTACAGTGTTTAAAAGGTAAAATCTAAGCGACAACAAAGAACAAACAGGACTGTCAAGTAAGACAACAACTAAGAGCTCATGTTTACCTCTGCAAATAAACAGGCAGTTAGCACATCTCAAACAACAAGATTTCAGATGTTCCAGAAAAGGTCCTAGAACACGATATCCAGGTGAGCATGACAAACAAAGAATGTGCAGCATATGTTTAGGCGAAACAGTAAAGACCTAATCAGTTTGACTATTGAATCTGGGCAATCACAAATAAACAAAGCATAATTTTACAATTTTTATAAGGCGTTAATTACCTATAGGCTTGTCTAGGCGTGGTTCAGGGATACCCTATAACATGTTGTCTAAAAATGCAAACAGAATTGTGAAAATTGATTAAAGGAAAGCAAACAGTTTGAGTTTTAATACGTCCTATAAACATACTTGCCTAGGTGCTGAAATTGCTTTTAAACATTCTATTAGACAGGACGGTTATTGACTTAGGCGATGTAGACATGATGTAAAGCGAATACAGGCACAGTCTTAAAGAAGGATTTCTAATTCACCCAGAAGATGTATATTTTTATTATAAAAAATTGCAGCGGTAACCTAATAATAGGATTTCTAGGTGATCATGATTATGCAGGGTGATCATGATTATTGAGAATCAAAATTTCGTAACAAATGAGGTAATGAGACTATAACACATTGCCTAGTATGCCAAGTGATCTAAAAGGATGGTAAACATGATATAAACCTAAAACATGACTGCTAATATGAATAACATAATATGATCCTAAACGCAGGATTTCTAATGCAAGTAAACACAATATAAACCTAAAGCATGATTTCTACCCGGTCTCCCTACAAAAATCCATATACGAATCCCTCCCCTTTACTAATTTCCCCAATATATGTTTAAAAAGGTTATTATTACAGACCATAAATAAATGAATTACATAATAAATATAAGCTATGCTACAGGGAGCCTGAGATAGGCCCAAAGTGAACAGGGAAATACTAGGCCTTCAAAACAATACATGATGCCAAAGTTTCGTAGCCAATAGGGTATCCTGGTGTGTCAAAGTTCCCTAAGGATCTCAGGGATCCCGGGCAATGCTCACACCAAGACCCTTTGAGTAGGGAAGTGATTATGTGCAGTGTGGAAAAAGGATAGCCCCAGTGTGCTAGAGTTCGGAGGAATCTCATGGATTCCTAGGGAGTACACACACTGGAGGGGCAGAACTTAAGTAATCTAAGAGTAGAAGTGAGAGTGCTTGACATAGTTGGAATAACTTAGTAAAACAGTGTAGAAATAAAACTTTTAGGAGTGAAAAAGGATTTCAGGAATGGAAATAGTTCAAACGAAATGCTAAGAGTAAAAAAAACAATTTTTTGAAAGCCATTCTGGGAAGAACAAAGATTCAACATACAATCACAAAACTTAGAGTGCCCAGATTCAAAAGCCATTTATTACTTAGTTCTAAGTGAAGACTCATAAATTTACAAAAAAGGATCAGGGGCTCGGGAGCATAGAGAGCTCAAAATCGAAAAGAAAAAACATAAACAGGGTAAGCGGAGAAGCATATGGAACAACAGATGCACATAACAAATATGAGTCAATTAAACACAAACTACTTATCAGAGACTTGACAAGTCATTCATGCTTGAAACTAAAATGATAATAGGCAGTAAAACATAGACACATAGTATGGGAATGGTCATGTTGAAGGCATGGGTGTACTACACAGAATAGATATGAATGACGAAATGAGGTCTATATAGACACCTAATTATTCATGCAAATTAGGATCAACCAAATATATTAAAAGTCTATAACACTAACATATGCATACTAGTTGGGGGAGGTAATCAGGAACTAAATAAACATGCTTGTCAAGTACCAAACAAGACAAGTGATACCTAGGCATGCTGATTACACACTTGAACAAGAGAGGACAAGATTTAAGCATGCTGAGTAAAGCAGTAAACAAGAAAGGCAATTAAATACAGAAGCCATTAAGCTAGTGCAGAAGGAGGCATGGATTAACGGACATGGAGCACATAGAGTGAGTTTCAGAACTGAAATAAGAACATACCAGTTAAGGAAGCAAAGTGTAGAATGTAAAGCAAGTAGAGTTCCACAGTCTAGCCTTGCCTTTCAACCACTAGACAAGTAATTGGCACAAGTAGCAAGAAAGAAGAGAGAATGTGAGTGTGTGTGTGTAATATGAACTAATTGTTCGTGTCTTTGAGAGGTAAAATAAGAGTGTATATATAGCACTTTAGGAGTAGGACAAATAAGGTAAAAGAATCATAAATCAGTCAATTAAGGGAAATCACAGGGTCAAAGAATCAATTAACATAAGGGAGTCCGGAATAGACCCCTTAATTAGGGGAAATTGATCAATGGTAACAACAAGTGAGTTTATGTCACGACCCAAAATCCGTAAGGTCGTGATGACGCCGGACATCATTGTCAGGCAAGCCAATCATTAATTAGTTGAAACAATTTCCTGTTTTAACATTTATGAAAAAGCATTTCCTTACACTTTATTACATATTAACTAAATAAAACATGTCGAGTAAAACAATAGTTTGAATATTCTATTTTAGCAATTATATCTCAACACATCCCAGAACCCGGTGTCACAAGTACATGAGCAATTTCTAAGAATTTATACAATCATCACAAAACTTGTCTGAAATACAAATTGGACTAGGAAATTTAAAATGAAAATAACCAGATTACCAGCCCCTCTAATTCCTTCTCTGCGATCGCAATACTAGGGCTGCGATCGCATTGAACCCCCAAAACACCAGAAAAAAAGCAGCACAAAAACACTTGAAAACAACCCGGAACCACCCCAAAACACACCCGAGGCCCTCGGAACCCCGTCCAATCACACGACTCAATCCCATAACCTCACACGAGCTTAGTCGAGCCTTGAAATCACCTCAAACAACATCGAAATCATGAATCGCAGCCCGATTCAAGCTTAATGAACTTAGAACTTTCAAACTTCTACATCCGATGCCGAAACCTATCAAATCACGTCCGATTGACCCCAAATTTTGCACACTAGTCATATTTGACATTGTGGACCTGCTCCAACTTCCGGAATTGCATTCCGACCTCGATATCGAATCTTCCGCTTCCGGTCGGATTTCTCAAAAACCTTCAAATTTCTATCTTTGGCCAAATGACTTCAAAATGACATACAGACATCCAAATTCACTTCCGATCGCGCTCCCAACGCTAGAATCACCATACGAAGCTATTCCCAGACTCGGAATCCCAAACGGACATCAACATCACTGAAATTTGCTTCAAGCCAAACTTAGGAAATTCCTTCAACATGCTGACTTCCACATTATACGCCGAAACGCTCCCGGATTATCCAAAACCCGATCTGGACATACGCCCAAGTCTGAAATCATCATACGAACCTACTGGAACCTTCAAATCCTGATTCGAAGGTCGTTTACTCAAAATTCCAATCTTAGTTGATTCTTCCAACATAGGCTTCTAAAATGAGAATTTTCTTTCCAAATCAACTATAAGCTTTCCGAAATTCAACTCCGACCACACCTCCAAGTCATAATACCTGAAATGGAGCTGCTCACGACTGCAAACCGCTGAATGACGCACTAGAGATCAAAACGACCGGTCGAGTCGTTACAATTTAATTAAGGCAAGAATCCAAATCTGACCAAATAAAGGATTAGTATATATCACAAAATCATGCGGACGAGTAATTAAGGCAAGTGTGACCAATTAAAATTACAAATAAGGAAACTAACAGGATATGTGCAACAAACTTAACATGGCAAAATAATAGGGAATAATCAGTAAGGATCTTCAAAGAATACTGGTTTTACCAAAAGAATCACCCAAATTTCATAAATAGATATTAAACTAAGTATGACCTCAAAAAATATAGAACTTTGCCGGAAAGCAGGTATGAACCCTAACAGAAATTAATTAGGGCAAAACCACAAGAATACTGGATTTAACAAGAAAAAATATTTAAGTTCAAAAGATAGAGTAAAGTAATACAAACGGTATCAAAAATATCGAAACAGAAGTTGAAGAAAACCAGTACATCACAGAATCGACTAGGTTTGAGCACCCGTATGAAAATCAGTCAAAACGATGAAGAAACAAATACCTAAACATTGAGAACTCAGAAAAATCTTTAAAAACAGTTTGGGATGAACCCTAGCTTAGGAAGAGTGATAAAAAGTTGGGATAGTTAATTAAACAAGAGATTTTTTAAAGGAAAACACGTAAAAGTGCTCGAATCACCCCAGTTCTATACAGATCTGAGATGGATCGACAATAACGGACTAGGGTTTTCAGAAAAGTAATAGAGATGAGAGAATAGGTCAAGAACCCATAAATCTGTAATAAACAAGAAGAAGTTCTTACTCAAAGACGGAAAAATAGCCTGAGACAGGCTGATAAAGAAAGTTTCAAACCAGAACCAGTTGGAGTTCTTGGAGATCTTCTCAAGGATCCAAGAAATCGAAGAGCCATGGCGTTTAGAAGACCAGGTCTGGTTAGAGAAGGCATAGAAACGTCATAAGGGGGAGGGTTTTGCCAGTGACGGCGTTTAGAACTAGGGTTAGGTCGAGAGAGAGAGTTGAGACAAGATGGAGATGATGACGGCGGGTTAGGGAAAGAAAATGAGAAGGGTTAGGGGGTATGTTAGGATTAATTATGGTAAGGATTATGGACCGTTGATCTGAATGATCAATAGCCACGATTGAATGGGGGTATTTAGTCGGGCAGGTGTATATTTGGGCCTAAGGGGTTTGGCCAACATTATGGTTGAATATTAGAGGGGTTTTGGGCTGGTTTGAGGGGTTAGGTCTGAAAATAAAAGGGGTCATTTATTAAATACCCAAGTAATTGATAAAAATTAATTTATAAAATAATTAAGAAATTATAAAAAATAATTTTCATTCATAGAAATGTTTTAAAATAATTACTCAAAATTTTAAAAATACAATGAGCCATTTTCTGGTAAAATAATGCAATAATGGATGCATGGGCTATAATTGCAAAGTTATTGCAATTGTAATCAAAAGTGTAAATCTGGCCATTTATGAACTAATTTGGGCTTAATATGACTATAAATAGCAAAGTTAAATCATGAAATGTTATAAAGTCATTTAAGATGCAATTTTGTAATATTTACATAAATAAAATATTGGGATAAATTAATTTTAAAATGTAGAAATTATGAAAAAATATCAATTGATGCTAATGCATAGTTTTGAAAGTATATATGCATTTTAAAAATATTATAGGGAAAAATTGGGTATCAAAAGTTGCCCTTCTTTATCCCTAAAGGATTGAAGAGTTGTCAAGTAAAGATATGATGGCTAATTTTGATCGAGCGAGATGGTTTGAGAGATTTAGGCCGCACTCTGATTTCTAAGTGCCTACATATCTCCCTGGTTTTACACGAATTAGGCCGTGTGTAGTTCTGGATTCATCGCGTATTGTACCGATGAAGCTACCACAAGGACGATCACGAGATTTCGGGATAGGTGAAGAATGGTTATGGTGAGCGGTCAGGTTTGAAATAGTATGAAGGAAATGGAGTGGGATTGCTCCCGTTGAGGTAATGGTTGCTTATCGGGTCACCTGCAAGTAAAGAGATAATGCGAGCATATATTTGTGCGGAAATTTAAAGATGATGCAGATTCTCTTCGGACCATGAGAATTGTCTTTGGACGGTCGAGGATGACGTCCTTAGACCATGATGTCTTGGGCCATGAATTGTTCAATGAGGGATGCGCATGCCATGAAATGATGTTCTCGGGCCATGAAAATGGTTCCTCCGAACCATGACGCCTTTGAATAATGATATGCAAATTTGAGAGATCCTCAAGCCATGACATGGTGTCTTCCGGCTATGAGGATGATGCCTTCAGACTATGACGCCTTTGGACAAGTTGGCGGCATTTCAGTGTCACGACCCCAAATCACAACTGACCGTGATGGCGCCTATCGTGAAACTAGTCTAGCCAACCCTTTCAGACTATCAATATATTTCATAATTTCCCAAAGTTAGCAGATTTAAAAATAGCAGAATGAGATGAACAAATTATACACCTTCCCAAAACCTGAAGTCAACTGTCATGAGCATCTAAGAGATTATACAGTCCAATACAAATCCTCTACTACAACAAGTCTGAGAAATAAAGTACAAATGATATAATAGGAAGGAGAGAGAGTAGTGTTGCGGACGCCGAGCAGCTACCCCACAATCTCCGAACAATGCTCCAGATAGGGTAGCTCAACTATCGCTCTGCCCCGGTACCTGAATCTGGACACAAGGTGCATGGAGTAACGTGAGTACGCCAACTCAGTAAGTAACCAAAGTATCTAAAAACATAAATGTAGTGACGAGCATTTATAAATCATGAAAATCCGTATACTAAGTGACTGTGGAAATAAGTAAATCAAGTCAGGAATTTATTTCCGAGTATTTCATAAAACTCCAGTTTCCATTTAAAAATCTCGTATACGAACATTTATCATCAGAGGCTCAGTGTAAAGAAGAGTGAAATGACCAAAATGCCCTCGGGCCTACGTGCCCGGAATCCGAAATTTCTCGAAGATATAATCTACCCATAGCTCCATTAGTTCAAATATACAATTTACTCTACATTCCATGCTAAATTCGTGGTAGAAATCCAAAATACAAATTTTTAGGTCTTTCTTCCAAAATCCATATTTTCCTACTAATTTCCATGTCTAATTCATGTATAATCCTTGTATTTAACTTAAACACGGGAGGAATTTACTTACATTGCAATGCATGATGAAAATCCCCCTTTGAGGCCTCCAAAAATTGCCATGCCAAGATGACAATAGGAGAAAAGAGCCAAGAATCTCGTTTAAAATGATACACTGCCCAGGCATTTTCTGTGCGATCGCACAACATCAACCGCGATCGCACAAAAAAAATCCCAGAAGCCTCCCAGAACACCCTGTGCGATCGCACAGTCACAACTGCGATCACACAAGCCAAAACATGAAGCCTCATATTTTTCCTCTGTGCGATCACACAACAATAGCTGCGATCGCATAGACTAATGCAACAGCCCCCTAAATCCTCCTCTGTGCGATTGCATACATACAAGTGCGATCACACAAGCCAGATTACCAGCCCCTCTAATTCCTTCTCCGCGATCGCACTACTAGGGCTGCGATCGCACTGAACCCCCAAAACACCAGAAAAACAGCAGCACAAAAACACTTGAAAACAACCCGGAAACACCCCGAAACACACCCGAGGCCCTCGGAACCCCGTCCAATCACACGACTCAATCCCATAACGTCACACGAGCTTAGTCGAGCCTTGAAATCACCTCAAACAACATCGAAATCATGAATCGCAGCCCGATTCAAGCTTAATGAACTTAGAACTTTCAAACTTCTACATCCGATGTCAAAACCTATCAAATCACGTCCGATTGACCCCCAATTTTGCGCACAAGTCATATTCGACATTGAGGACCTGCTCCAACTTCCGAAATTGCATTCCGACCTCGATATCGAATCTTCCGCTTACGGTCGGATTTCTCAAAAACCTTCAAATTTCTATCTTGAGCCAAATGACTTCAAAATGACATACGGACATCCAAATTCACTTCCGATCGCGCTCCAACTCCAGAATCACCATACGAAGCTATTCCCAGACTCGGAATCCCAAACGGACATCAACATCACTAAAATGTGCTTCAAGACAAACTTAGAAAATTCCTTCAAAAATGATGACTTCCACATTATACGCTGAAACGCTCCCGGGTTATCCAAAACCCGATCCGGACATACGCCCAAGTCCGAAATCATCATACGAACCTGCTGGAACCTTCAAATCGTGATTCGGAAATCGTTTACTCAAAATTCCAATCTTAGTTGATTCTTCCAACTTAAGGCTTCTGAAATGAGAATTTTCTTTCCAAATCAACTCTAAACTTTCCAAAATTCAATTCCAACCACACCTGCAAGTCATAATACCTTAAATGGAGTTGCTCACGACTTCAAACCGCTGAACGACGCACTAGAGCTCAAAATAACCGGTCGGGTTGTCACATTTTCCCCCACTTAAACCGACGTTCGTCCTCGAACATTCTAAGAACTGCTATGGATTTATCTGAAATCACTATTTAACACCTCGAGCACATGTCCGTGCTACCACAATCCAGTTGAGTACATTAGTTTGATCAAATCTGAAGATTTCTTCTTTTATCCATATAATAAGCTCAGAACCTAGTTCCAACACTTGAAAATTTTTTTTTCTCTGCCAGGCCTAGTTCCAATAAATAAACACTGTATCATTCACCACACGATATACCAGAACATGACTGCATACTTTTTTCGAATCAGCACCATGCACCGCATAACTCGTCATCTGACCACAATGGCACTCCATGAACCTTAATAGCCAAAATTTCACGAATCTAGTGCTCCCGATGCACCTCATAACAAATATGCATACACCCTGCTATAAAGCTGACGATACCCCTACAATGGAGGAAATGTGCAGAAATTCATACCCAACTGCAGAGTTAACAAATCATTGAATAACTCATCCTGATTCGAATCATCACCTCATTACAAACCTGAATAGTGGTATTTGTTCTTTAATATACACTTCACATAACCTTATCGCACTGATCCCTGATCCGATAATTTCGTCTCACCCAATGTGAACTGCTCAAACAAAAAATCACCCCAAACATGACCAACAGCCTCAGATGATACCACATCGCGTCGATAGGCCATAACTCGAACATGATAGATTAAAAATGACTCAGGAAGGGACTATTCGACTCACGCAACTAATATGAACTTTTCTCAGAAAATAAGACGTAAAAAAAAGAAACATAAATATATATTAACCCTTCTCATCATCACACTGTTGCGGCGTGCAACCCGATCCAAATAACATACCTGTGGCGGCGTGCCACCCGATCCCATCATAAAACTCACATAAGGAAATAAATACGGAGCTGAATTGCTCACTGTTACACATTACCGTATCGGTCACAAGCACGCTAAGTGCATAATACCATCCTGGGGAGACTGATAAAGCCGCATGCTACAAAACTCAAGCACAACTGACGTGCGATATATATATATATATATACACACTCTGGATCTCAAGAGCTATCCTGCTCACATAACATCCTCACTACGTGGGACCTCAACACATAGGAAATTATCAAGCCGTTTCACAACCCACACGGCACAATCGATATTACATGAATTGACGAAGACGGGACAACACCTGATATCCCAACACCCCTCCTTGAGGAGCGCTATACTGAAATGAACATGCCTGGCTCATACGGAGCCCATAATCATATTTAAATCCATCCACAAAAACACCGAGTCTACGTTGCTCGCACCAAACTAAGCTAATAGCTTTACCTGGGTCCACATTAACCCACTTTCTCTCATAATACGCGAGAACAACCATCATAGCCGGGACAAACACCCCACAATCCAGCACTGGCCATACTACGCTGTAAGACAAATCAAGAACCCATAACTAGGGTAAAAAGCCTCTTCCACCGAATATCAATCTCAGGTGACACTGAAGATAACACCAGCTTACTCTGAACTTTCAAATCTCTTTTTCTTACTCTTCCGAGCTCGTAACATCCTTATTAATACCAAACCGCAATCTCGATTCTTACTCCCAGCTACATACTGCTTACCACACCTAACATGCCAATATGAGGTAACGCAAGAATTCCATCATATCTGAACCACCAATAGGGTGAACGCTTCATCATATAGAAACCTCTTACTTAACTCGATTCAAGTGTACCATCTCAACACACGAGTGAATTCCCATAACCGCCCAACATGCAAATCCTTAAGTAGTAGTCTATACCACCATAACCCTTCCGGGATCCGCCTACACTTGACAGGCCATAGCATTCAAATGATCCACATGAAATCCGTTACGACGGCCGACAAGCCCCGCACACACCGGCACAAACCACATGCATAACTTAATCACATCAAAAGAACTGATCACTGCCGCAAACGTGCCATTTCAACCATGGCTAATCAATCTATCTTCTTTTAATCATGTTCAATTGCTTCAGGAATAATAGCAACTTCCTTCCACTCATAGAAGACTCAACCCTCACTCATCCCGAGTGACCTTGATTCACGAGTCTATGCTGCCTAAATCCCGTAACCCGTCTCATACCCTCATAATAGTCTTTATACAATCCGGAGTTTATTTCTCTCACTCCTCTGATACTATCTTGCATGCTGAAACATATCATAGAACATTCCAACCATCCTCCTTTTCCTCAGAAATTACTCTACAAAAGCTCGATTCTCGATCATACTGCTGCCTGAAACCCTTAAACGCCGCATTCTTAACTTTTGAATTCACCAGGACCGTTATTGAGAGTAACCCACTCTGGCTAGTCCCGAATACGATCAACTCCAAGGCTCTCCTAGCACATGAACAACCCTTTCAATGAAACACGTGACCGAGTCACTATCCTTACAATTCGCCCATGCCTTAAGCATAAATTCTGAATCTTCCAAAGCCTAACCCTGGTCCGACAGGGCCAACTCTTTCACACATTCATCAAATTACATGCACAATCACCATTTTACTCCTTTCCCCTTAGCCGTAATAACTTGCCAACACGCTGACAATCTGCAACCCTATGATACACAATAATGCAACCCAACTGCAGATGGTGGGACTCCCCCACTTAACCCGAAGTTACTCTTTGCACCACTCTAGACCCTGCCGAGATCCTTTCTCCTTTGATAACGCGATCTTTCTCAACTAATCCGTCCAATTCTTCCAAATTCTCTTGCTAGCACTCCCTAAATACTCAAATACTCTAGCACCATTCACACATTCTGCCTCTTACCGAATAGCCACTAGAACTCCTCACAGTGACCTGCCAACCATGCCACCGCTAACCTATTCACGGGAGATAACCCACCTGTGGAAATCACCCGCGGACACCTTCCAACGACGCTGAAATGCACGCTCTCTGCGACTTCAATACCCCATCCTACGCCCTGCTTCATTTACCAACTTTACTAGTCCGTCCGCTCCTCATGGACATCCAGTAAATGCGCGACAATATCTCCAAATTCCAAGCTATGCTGCCGCTCCCCCACTTTGCGACTGCTCGACTTCCGCTTCTTACACCTAGCCTCCTAGAAATGGAACCACCGCCTAGCCTCACTTCAGGATCATTCTCTGTAGCTCTCAAACCAGCAGATCACCACGACTTCAAGCTCTCCGAAGATCATCTTTCTCTAGATGCCTTCATTATCAACCCTTATCCGGTACTGAACCACCGCACCTCACGGTCTCTGCCAACCGCATTCTTCAATACTTCTTCTCAATACTTTGACCCCACACAACCGAATAAACCATAGCACCGACAAAATTAACACATTCCATTCGGTCAATGACGACGACTTCACATCACATGTGCATATCCCACCTCACTTGAAGACACCAAGTCTTACTACTTTATCAACTCCAACCGGACCATTCATAATCCAAATGCCTTTCCTCTGCCGGAACTAAAATACCAAAATCTCGAAATCACACTCTGGGAAGACCTCCCTTCAAACCATTCATCACCCCCAACATATGGGCAAGCATTCTATCATCATATTGACATCACACGATAACCAATCGTAATCATCATCACTACCTGAGCATAGCCTTAACGCTCTCAGAAACACAACTACTGAGCTGAAACAACATATTATTCTTTTGCAGGGCCATAATAACAGCCCCAACCAATTACACATGGAAACATCTCGAATTACATCCGTAGCACCATTTAAATTCCTCAAATTCCTGATTCATAGCAAGCGCTTCGCGACGCGTAAGATTGAGTAGGAATAAACATAGGCATAAGCCTCAAAGAAATCAAATCGCACGATGAGTAATCAAGAAGGGAAGTACTCCTAAAAGCCCTGTAGCCTCTCGAAGATAAGTACAGACGTCTCTGTACCGGTCCGCAAGACTCTACTAGACTTGCACATGACTCGTGAGACCTAAGGGAACCTAGAGCTCTGATACCATGTTGTCACGACCCAAAATTCGTAAGGTCGTGATGGAACATTGTCAGGAAAGCCAATCATTAATTAGTTGATAAAGCATTTATGAAAAAGCATATTGCTGTGAAAGTACCTGTGCAATAAAAATACACAGCAAGTGTAGCATGAGTACAAAACCAACATGTACTCAGTAAGTCGCCCACCTAACCTCAGAGAGGTAGCGACCAGAGGTCGAATTATACACTCACTAAGGTCCAGCAAATTAGTTAACATCATATGATGAGCACGGTAGGCATGTAAAGGTAGTAAAGCAACAATATATATAAGGCACTGAAAATCCAAGTAAATTCTGGAAGTAAACAAACAGTTACCACTTTTCCCCCAAATATTTTTAAATAAACAATTTCCTCTTTGTTTTCCCCCAAATATCTTATCACTTTAAAAATCCATGAAAAATATTTAACGATTTAGCATGCGCATATGGGATAAGGACAATCGACCTGAACCGTCATAATAATCATCTTTGTGAACTGCCGAGGATCGAGCGGCCCGTACCAAAAGTGCACCTCTCAATAAAATACTCATGTCTATGTACTGCCGAGGGTCGAACGGCCCGAACTATAAGTGCATCTTTCAATAATATAATCATGTCTATGCACTGCCGAGGGTCGAACGGCCCGAACCATAAGTGCATCTTTCAATCCGCCGTGGCGTACGGCCCGCTCCCATTAGAGTGGGAAAATAACACTCCGCTCGCGGAATGTAAATTGCGAAGCGGTCACATGCAGTCATGCACAATCAACAGTCCACCTCGAATACATCGGGACAATAAATACTCAAGTAAATGACATATTTCTCTTTTAAAAACCATAAAATAGTATTTAAATCCTTTTTTCAAAATTTATTTGCCAAGTCTAGTAATGTTCAATAATATCACTTTATCAAGTATGCAATTATCTACGGAGGAAAACAATTCTCTTTCCGGCTGATTAAGAAAATGAACTTTAGTCTTCTTTAGATATCAAATTACGATTTCGATTATATTTGCAGTCAAGTAATACAGGCGGGATCACGGGTACAACACATAAGGCATGCTATTGGGTCCTAGGCTACCCGGACATGGCATAATAGTAGCTACGCACGGACTCTCGTCACCTAGTGCGTATGTAGCCCCCAAAGATAATAGCACATACTTAATTAATTCACCTAGGGGGACAATTCCCCTCACAAAGTTAGAAAGGAGACTTACATCGCTCCGAAATTCCATAACCAGCTTCCAAGCCCTTCCGACGACTCCAACGGACGCACATCGCCCCAAAACTATCCAAATAACGGCAAACAAATGAAAACATACTCTAATATTTGTAACAATTCCAAATTATATAATTTCCCAACCCCGCTTGGTGAAATGACCAAAATACCCTCGGGCCCACGTGCCTGGAATCCGAAATTTCTCGAAGATATAATCTACCCATAGCTCCACACTAGTTCAAATATACAATTTACTCTACATTCCATGCTCAATTCGTGGTAGAAATCCAAAACACAAATTTTTAGGTCTTTCCTCCAAAATCCCAATTTTCCTACTAATTTCCATGTCTAATTCATGTATAATCCTTGTATTTAACTTTAAAACGAGAAGGAATTTACTTACCTCGCAATGCATGATGAAAATACCCCTTTGAGGCCTCCCAAAATCGCTATGCCAAGATGACAATAGGAGAAATGAGCCGAGAATCCTGTTTAAAATGATACAGCGCCAAGGCATTCTTCTGTGCAATCGCACAACATCAACCGCGATCGCACAAGCAAAATCCCAGAAGCCTCCCACACACCCTGTGTGATCACACAGTCACAGCTGCGATCGCACAAGCCAAAACATGAAGCCTCATATTTTTCCTCTGTGCGATCGCACAACAATAGCAGCAATCACATAGACCAATGCAGCAGCTCCCAAAATCCTCCTATGTGCGATTGCATACATACAAGTGCGATCGCACAAGCCAGATTACTAGCCCCTCTAATTCCTTCTCCGCGATCGCACCGCTAGGGCTGCAATCGCACTGAACCCCCAAAACACCATAAAAACAGCAGCACAAAAACACTTGAAAACAACCCGGAACCACCCCGAAACACACCCGAGGCCCTCGGAACCCCATCCAATCACACGACTCAGTCCCATAAACTCACACGGGCTTAGTCGAGCCTTGAAATCACCTCAAACAACATCGAAATCACGAATCGCAGCCCGATCCAAGCTTAATGAACTTAGAACTTTCAAACTTCTACATCCGATGCCGAACCTATAAAATCACGTCTGATTGACCCCAAATTTTTCACACAAGTCATATTCGACATTGCGGACCTGTTCTAACTTCCGGAATTGCATTCCGACCTCGATATCAAAACTTTCACTTCTGGTCGGATTTCTAAAAAACCTTGAAATTTCTATGTTTAGCCAAATGACTTCAAAATGACATACGGACATCCAAATTCACTTCCGATCGCGCTCCCAACTCCTGAATCACCATACAAAGCTATTCTCAGACTCGGAATCCCAAATGGACATCAACATCACGGAAATGCGCTTCAAGCCAAACTTAGGAAATTCCTTCAAAAATGCTGACTTCCACATTATACGCCGAAACGCTCCTGGGTTATCCAAAACCCGATCCGGACATACTCCCTAGTCCGAAATCATCATACGAACCTGCTGGAACCTTCAAATCCTGATTCGGAGGTCGTTTACTCAAAATTCCAATCTTAGTTTATTCTTCCAACTTAAGGCTTTTGAAATGAGAATTTTCTTTCCAAATCAACTCTAAACTTTCCGAAATTCAATTCCGACCACACATGCAAGTCATAATACCTGAAATGGAGATGCTCACGACTTCAAACCACTGAACGACGCACTAGAGCTCAAAATGACCAGTCGGGTCGTTACAGTTTAATTAAGGTAAGAATCCAAATCTGACCAAATAAAGGATTAGTATAAATCACAAAATCATGCGGACGAGTAATTAAGGCAAGTGTGACCAACTAAAGTTATAAATAAGGAAACCAACAGGATCTGTGCACACAAACTTAACAGGGCAAAATAATAGGGAATAATAAGGATCTTCAAAGAATACTGGTTTTACAAAAAGAATCACCCAAATTTCATAAATAGAAATTAAACTAAGTAAGACCTCAAAAAATATAGAACTTAGCCGGAAAGCGGGTTTGAACCCTAACAGAAATTAATTAGGGAAAACCCACAAAAATACTGGATTTAACAAGAAAAAATGTTTATGTTCAAAAGATAGAGTAAATTAATACAACTGGTATCAAAATTATCGAAACTGAAGTTGAAGAAAACCAGTACATCACAGAATCGACTAGGGTTTGAACACTCGTATGAAAATCAGTCAAAACGATGAAGAAACAAATACCTAAACATTGAGAACTCAGAAAAATATTTAAAAACAGTTTGGGATGAACCCTATCTTAGCAAGAGTGATAAAAAGTCGGGATAGTTAATTAAACAAGAGATTTTTAGAGGAAAACACGTAAAAGTGCTCGAATCTATAGATCTGAGATGGATCGACAATAACAGACTAGGGTTTTCAGAAAAGTAATAGAGATAAGAGAATAGGTCAAGAACCCATAAATCCGTAATAAACAAGAAGAAGTTCTTACTGACAGACGGAAAAATAGCCTGAGACAGGCTGATAAACAAAGTTTCAAACCAGAACCAGTTGAGGTTCATGGAGATCTTCTCAAGGATCCAAGAAATCGAAGATCCATGGCGTGTAGAAGACCAGGTCTGGTCGGAGAAGGCATAGAAACGTCATAAGGGGGAGGGTTTTGCTGGTGACGGCGTTCAGAACTAGGGTTAGATCGAGAGAGAGTTGAGAGAAGAGGGAGATGATGGCGGCGGGTGAGGGAAAATTAGAAGGGTTAGGGGGTATGTTAGAATTAATTATCGTAAGGATGGATATGGACAGTTGATCTTCGTTGATCTGAATGATCAACGGCCACGATTGAATTGGGGTATTTGGTCGGGCAGGTGTATATTTGGGCCTAAGGGGTTTCGACCAACATTATGGTTGAATATTAGAGGGGTTTTGGGCTGGTTTGAGGGGTTAGGTCTGAATATATAAGGGGTCATTTATTAAATACCCAAGTAATTGATAAAAATTAATTTATAAAATAATTAACAAATTATAAAAATAATTTTCATTCATAGAAATGTTTTACAATAATTACTCAAAATTTTAAAAATACAATGAGCCATTTTCTGGTTAAATAATGCAATAATAGATGCATGGGCTATAATTACAAAGTTATTGCAATTGTAACCAAAAGTATAAATCTGGCCATTTATGAAATAATTTTGACTTAATATCACTATAAATAGCAAAGTTAAATCATGAAATATTATAAAGTCATCTGCGATGCAAGCTTGTAATATTTACATAAATAAAATATTGGAATAAATTAATTTAAAAATGTTGAAATTATGAAAAAATATCAATTGATGCTAATACGTAGTTTTGAAAGTATATATGCATTTTAAAAATATTATAGGGAAAAATTGGGTATCAACAGCTGCCCCTCTTTACCCGGAAGGATTGAAGAGTTGTCAGATAAAGATATGATGGCTAATTTTGATAGAGCGAGATGGTTTGAGAGATTTATGTCGCACTCTGGTTTTTGAGTTGCCTACATATCTCCCTGGTTTTACAGGAATTAGGCCCTGTGTAGTTCTGGATTCATCGGCGTAGTGTACCGATGAAGCTACCACAAGGACGATCACGAGATTTCGGGATAGGTGAAGAATTGTTATGGTGAGCGGTCAGGTTTGAAATAGTATGAAGGAAATGGAGTGGGATTGCTCCCGTTAGGGTAATGGTTGCTTATCGGGTCACCTGCAATTAAAGAGATAATGCGAGCATATATTTGTGCAAAAATTTAACTATGATGCAGATTCTCTTCGAACCATGAGAATTGTCTTTGGATGGTCGAGGATGACGTCCTTAGACCATGATGTCCTGGGCCATGAATTGTTCAATGAGGGATTCATAGGCCATGAAATGATGTTCTCGGGCCATGATAATGGTGCCTCCGAACCATGACGCCTTTGAATAATGAAATACAAATTTGAGAGATCCTCAGGCCATGACATGGTGTCTTCCAACTATGAGGATGATGCCTTCAGACTATGACGCCTTTGGATAAGTTGGCGGTATTTCAGTGTCACGACCCCAAATCACAACTGGCCGTGATGGCGCCTATCGTGGAACTAGGCTAGCCAACCCTTTCAGACTATCAATATATTTCATAATTTCCTAAAGTTAGCAGATTTAAAAATAGCAGAATGAGATGAAAAAATTATACACCTTCCCAAAACCTGGAGTCAACTGTCATGAGCATCTAAGAGATGATACAGTCCAATACAAATCCTCTACTACAACAAGTCTGAGAAGTAAAGTACAAATGACAGAATAGGAAGGAGAGAGAGTAGTTATGCGGACGCCGAGCAGCTACCTCACAATCTCCAAACAATGCTCCAAATGGGGTAGCTCAACTATCACTCTGCCCCGGTACCTGAATCTGGACACAAAGTGCAGGGAGTAACGTGAGTACGCCAACTCAGTAAGTAACCAAAGTATCTAAAAACATGAATGTAGTGGCGAGCATTTATAAATCATGAAAATCCGTATAATAAGTGATTGTGGAAATAAGTAAATCAAGTCAGGAATTTACATTTTCGAGTATTTCATAAAACTCCAGTTTCAATTTAAAAATCTCGTATAAGAACATTTATCATCAGAGGCTCAGTGTAAAGAAAAGTGAAAAATAGTTGTTCCATAAAATATAAGCCCCTCGGGCACAGTATCACTCACATTAAAGCCTCGCGGCAAGCCTCTCAATCACTCGTGACTCTACTCTCATAAGTCAATGCTCACACTCAACACTCTCACTCATCAGGTACCATAAATCAACTGATGCGGCATACAACCCGCTCCCATCTGTGTGTGTATATATATATATATATATGTGTGTGTGTGTGTGTGTGTGTGTGTGTGTATTGCTGCGGCGCGCAGCCCCGTCCATATATAATGTATATTGTTGCGGCGTGCAGTCCGATCCATATAACATACGTTGCGGCGTGCAGCCCGATCCATATAATAGTCGACTGCGCTCACTGGGGGTGTACAGACTCCTGGAGGGGCTCCTTCAGCCCAAGCGATATATTGTTGCGGCATGCAGCCCGATCCAATATATATATTGTTGCGGCGTGCATCCCGATCCATATATATAATATATATTACTGCGGCGTGCAACCCGATCCACATATATAATGTATATATTGATGCGGCGTGCAGCCCGATCCACATATAATATGTATATATTGTTGCGGCGTGCAACCCGATCCATAACTATCCTCTCATACTCGATCCTCAGCCTCATTACATATATACCCATAACTTCCCTCATACTCACATACTCGGTTCTTGGCCTCACTACATATATACTCATAACTGCCCTCATATACTCGGCGCTCGGCCTAACAAATATATATATTGTTGCGGCGTGCAACCCGATCCATAACCATTCTCACGAGCCACTTAGGCAATTCATCTCAACTCACGGGTCTCAGCCTAAAATATTTTCAGAGTTTTCAAATCAGTGTGATAACAGTGAAAATAACGACAAGTCGAAAAGATGACTGAGTTTACAATTGTTCTATCATAATAGTGTAAAAGTACCTCAGAGGGTCTAAACAGGTCGGCACAAAGGCCCCAATCATGGCTCACAGCCCACATACAAGTATAAATTTCTAAAATACAGGATATCATAAGGTTTCAAATCGAATATGCGGCCTAATAGTCGCTATGGGACGGACAAAGGCACAAACCCTATCGGTGCACGCCCCCACGCTCGTCACCTAGCATGTGCGTCACCTTATTTACCACAACAAATGTCAAATACTGGGGTGTCATACCCTCAGGTTTAGAGTAACAATCATTACTTACCTCAAAACAGCACGAAAGCTACTCCGCGATGCTCTTGCCCCTCGAATTGGCTCCCAAAAGCTCCGAATCTAACCAAAATCAAATTAACGTCATCAATATACACTAACGGAACAAAACCCACTCGAAAGATATAAATTTTTAACACAATTCTCGAAATTCGGCCAAATCCGTCCCCCGAGCCCACGTCTCGTAATCCGATAAAAATTACATCACAAGAATCCTTATCCTCCCATGAGTCCGTACATACCAAGAACATCAAAATCGGACCACAATTTCCCACTCGAATCACCAAAAGAATTTCCAAATTCTTCCTCCCATTTTTCTACTTAATTCCTCAAATTGCACGGTGAAAATCAAGACAAATTCATGAAATTGAACCAAAAATGATTGAAGAACACTTACCACAAGAATCCCACTGAAAATCTCGTCCAAAATCTCCTTCACCCGAGCTCTCAAATGGCAAAATGAGTTATGGCCAAGAACCCCCGAAATTAGAACTTAAACTGTCTGCCCAGACTTTTATTCTATGTGATCGCGGAAGAAGGCACGCGATCGCGAAGAACAAAATGCTTCCTAACCAAACTAACCATATGCGATCGCAGAAACACCTATGCGATCGCGAAGAACCACTTCTCACCACCATGCGATCGCGACCAGCTCTATGCGATCGCACAGAGAAAATTCCAGTACCACACTACCACTCCAATTCTACAATGCGAACGCAACCATCACCATGCGAACGCAGTGACCAAGACTGCTCACACTACGCGATCGCACTCCTGCATACGCGATCGCAATTCACAAAATTCCACCTGGCCTCAACTTACTCTACGCGATCGCGGATGAACTCACGCGATCGCAATGAATAAATCACTGCTGCTAAAGCACCAGAAAAACCAGCAATCTCCCAAAGACCAAAAATGCCCGAGCATCCGAAATACACCCGAGGCCCCCGGGACCTCAACCAAACCTACCAACATATCCCATAACATCATTCAAGCTTAGTCGGGCCTTCGAACACCAAAAACAATGCAAAAACACCAAAATCATATCAAATTCAAGCCTATGAACTTTGAAATTTCTAAACTTCGCCAAAGATGCCGAAACCATCCAAAATACAACTGATTGACCTGAAAATTTGCACACATATCCAAAATGACATTACAAACCTACTCCAACTGTCGGAATTCCATCCCGATTCCGATAGCTTATTTTCCCATGTCAACCGGAAATCGCCAAAAACTAACTTTCGCCAATCAAGCCTAATTCTACACCGGACATCCAAACTTCATTCCGAACACACTCCTAAGTCCCAAATCACCCAACGAAGCTATCCGAACCATAAAATCTGCAATCTGAGGTCGTTTACCAATAAGTCAACATCCGGTTGACTTTTCCATTATTGAACCAAGATAAGAGACTAAGTGTCTCATTTCTCTCCAAAAATCGCTCCGAACCTGAGCCAACCAATCTAACACAACGTAATGAAGCTGAACCATATATAATGAAGCAGAAACGGGGGAATAACTCTCGGAACGACCGTCCGGGTCGTTACATCCTCCCCCCACTTAAACATACGTTGGTCCTCGAACGTGCCAAGAGTTGTTCTCCAACACCATCAAAATGCCACGTAGCCTACCATGCACATACGCGGGATGATCCCACGTCACCCTATCTCATATAGGTCCAATAACATAACACAGTTGAAATTTCGAAATCCAACCTGACCCATAACCCTTAGAACCAAATTTCCACTTCTGAAGTAATATACAAGATCAAAATTCTACAACTATAAACTGAATAGGTCTGAACTTGCTGGGTACGCACCCCAGATGAAATCACATAATACACCGCCTGACTCAAACACTCATAGCGATAACTCTTAACCACAATAACTGCTCAGAACAACTCAATACCGGTACATAACCTCTTATCAACAAATGCCTCGCTCTAACACCTTCATATACTTCCGATGATAAAAGAAACACGTAGAAACTATCAACCATTCATCCGATCAGTTAGACATGAAGCTCCGCATTCGCAGACATGAAAAAATAGCAGATTTCTAAGCCGACTCCCGATATTTATCCTTCCAACTATGCGGTAGACACTTCTGATAATATTCATTCCGGGTCCAATGACCTCTTCTCATACAACACAACCACTCTGATGACATGACCCATCGATAAAATTCGAAGCCATAACCTGTGCAACTCTCGCACTCAATAGCAACATCCCAAAGTAATCAAATCATATGAAAGATTCACACGGGAGGATTATCCCGCCATTAACAATTACCATCACAAAATCATGCTAAAATCCTGGCACACTCACAAAAATCGATACACACGAATCCAATACCAAGGGTCATACCCCTACATAACCTCCGCTACATTGTGCGATCTCATCCAAACGCTAGTCCACATGAAATACTACAAGCCGCCTTGCCCAAAATCAATAACCGTTCGAAATTCGACATCAAGTACTCAAAGTGCACTGCCGTAACTATGGGGAAACCGGACGATGCCATGCCATACGAATCAGAAAGTGCATAATCAATACGCCTCAATCTCGCAATACCCAAATACTTACCTTACTCAGATCCCGCTATAAAGCCAAATAAACCCGCACCGTAAGTGCATATAACTAACAATCACAAGGTGAGCAACACCGAAGGGTAGCTTGTAGATCACCCCATACATGAATAAACTCAATCACAATCAAATGGTACATTCCTCAAAAATAGAAATTCGGAGTCTGCAATTCCGACTCGGTGCAGAACACACACTCATAAGGGCCTACCAGTAACCCTGAATCAACTCTGGTTACCCTCAACAGATAGATAAATTACCGAAAAGTTCACAATGATTGAATCATGGTACATACTAACATCCGACTAGCTTTGCTCGCATCTTCACAGTTGACTACCACAAAATAACCTGTTTATGAGAACTCTCAGTCTCGAAGTCCATGAAGCGCACGACTTACTATATATGATCTTAATTCCACCGCTCGAATACATAGCACATCCCTAATACTCAATCATTCAATAGAACCCATTTACCCAATAGAGTACATTACGACCTGTATCAAAGAATTTCCGTTACTCGAGTCATTCCCAGACTCCACCTCTGCACGTCATACTGATCTACCATTATACCTCGAACTGAAACCAATATGGCACATAATCGTGCAATCAACGTATCATTAATAGACTCTCCCACTTGTCTCAAAGCCAACGATCAAGACAAATAATAACTCACAATGCCCATAATAACACAACCCGTCCAACCGCTCAAGTCATCTACAAATCTGGCATTCACCATTGTAATAGTCATGCCAACTTCCCCAAGAGATCTAAACTCAATTACAACATATGATCATTTGAAGATCATAACTATCACGCAATCACTACATCCTCCTACATCTAAACACAAACAACGCATATCCTCGAGGCATCACAATATGCGGTATAAAATCCTGACGCTGATGGAAGAACCAACACTCTGAAAATTTTGCATACAATATCTCCCCCCTCAAGGTCTGAAGCACAACTCTCAAATGTTGCTCATGATCCTCCCGAGATTGGGAATACACCAAGACGTCGTCAATAAAAACGATGATGAAAGAATCCAAATAAGTCCAGAATACACGGCGCATCAAGTGCATAAAGGCTGTTGGGGCATTAGTCAGCTCGAATGATATAACCAGAAACTCATAATGACCATATCTAGTCCTGAAAGCAGTCTTCGGAAGGTCTGGCCCCCGAATCTTCAACTGATGATAGCCGGAACGTAAGTCAATCTTGAAAAATACCCTAGCACCCCGCACTTGATCAAACAACTCATTTATATGAGGCAAGGGATACCGATTCTTCATCGTAACCCTGTTCAACTGCCGATAATCTATACACATACGCATAGAACCATCCTCTTTCTTTACAAACAACACCAGTGCACCCCAAGGTGACACACTAGGCTGAATGAACCCCCTATCTAGGAGTCCCTGAAGCTGCTCCTTTAATTCCTTTAGCTCCGTTGGTGCCATACGATAAGGTGGAATAGAAATAGGTTGAGTGCCTAACACCAGGTCAATACAAAAATCAATGTCCCTGTCGGGGGCAGGCCTGGCAGGTCTGCAGGAAACACGTCCGAAAAGTCACGGACCACAGGAACCGAATCAATAGCGGGAGTTTCACCACTGACATCCCTCACAAAAGCCAGATACGATCAACACCCTTTTTCAACCATACGCTGAGCCTAATAACGGCACAGTCTTCCGGTGTTACGACCTGGTGCTCAAAAGCCCAAAAAGTCGCCACTACAAGTTTTTAGTAGCGACCTTAAGGTTGTTGCAAGTAACTACGTTACTGAATGTTTATTGTGACGACTCTCTGGAGTCGCCACAAAAACAAACCATTTGTGGCAACAACATTCGCCGCTAAAAGCAGACATGTACGTCACAAAAAAGGTTCCACAATATAAATTTAAAGTGGGTTGCCACTGAAGAATGATTTATAGTAGCGACTACAGTCGCCACTAAAGCCCTAATATCTTCAGTGGCAACTCTTATCGCCACAATATCCTAAGGTTTAGTACTAACCTTGGTCGTCACAATTACTAAACGTTTCTGTGACAACGTTTGGTCGCCACTAATACCTATTTTTTCATCAACTATATTTTCAAAATCCTATCATTTTCAGTGACGCCCTAATTATAAGATTAATATACATGTATTGTTCTACCATTTGACAACGAATACAAAAAATATTTGTCAAACTGAATATTATAGATACTTTCATTACCAAAATGTCAATTAGTATGTATTACACAATAGTACATCATTCATTGTCAATGTATCCATAAACATATGATAAGAAAAATAAAAACTAAGATTTAGGAACTTCAAACTCCTCCATGGTCGATAGCTTGTGATTGATTAAGAACCTCATCCTTGATATTAAGGAAGAAAAAATAAGAGATCACTTTGACAATTTTTATAATTTGATTCTAATAGAAAAAAGGTGGCCACAATAAATTGGAATAAGAGAGTGCAAAATGCATTTGAAAAGGCAAAGGAAAAGTTTGACCAAGAAAAATTGTACAAATAAGTTTTCCAAGCAAATTAAGCTCAGAAATTTGAAACTATCAAACTGCCCAAGTGCTTCAAAGTGGAGCATTTAGACAACAAAACTCAAATACCACAAGCATGAGATTTTAAAGAAAACTCAATCCAGTTTCTTGTATTGAAGCTTCAAGAGTTAATCAACTTATTTAGTTGTGCACAAAGTCAGTAAACTACGAAATATGATCATAAAAGAAGTGTTAATCAGAATCTACAACACAAATAGAAAGAATGAATTATATAACTTGTTCGAAACAGCGCTAAGATTTTCCATCAAAATTGAGAAAAGAAAGAGAAATAAACAAATAAATGATGGGACCCATACTATCTGGAAGTTGATTTTAAGGTTGAACAATAAACTTTATTCTGGAAAATCTTAGCTCAATTCAGCAAAAATCCAAATAATGTATGAAAAGAACTGGTACTATAATTATCAGTTGGTATAACACATACCTCTCTTTAGCTTTTGTCAAAGTAAATAAACACAACTGATCTCAACTCTATCAAGATCAACAAGCTAATCAACCCAGAATTATTGCGATGATTAAGGTTACCAAAAAGTGGCTGAAAGAAGGAGAACCTAAAGACCGAGAAAGAGATAGCTGAGAGACTAACCTGATTTAAAAAGCATAAAATCCAAATACCAAGAAAGAGATAACTGAGAAGGGAAATGAAAATAATGTTGAGCATCTTATGATACTTTTGTTCAAAAAGAGAATGTATCAGAGTAGTAATAACGGTAAGAATGAAAATAAAAGAAAACACATTAGTGGTAGTGCTAGTAATACTAATATAAAACCGGAATAATTGATGAATACCCCCAAGAGCACTATAAAAAGAGAGCTTTCCAACCGGAATACTAATTAGTGAAACTATTTTGAAACTTTCGGTCAATTATGTTTCGTTCAATTAGTTTCATCCAGTTGTTCAAATAACAAACTATTAGGCAATAAATCTAATAACTAGTATAATTTAAAAGATTTACCTGACAACCAAGTTTACCAAGTCCTAATATCTCATCTCCATCAGTAACAGTAATGGCTTAGATACAAAGTTCCTGAACATGGAATAATCGATGAGAATCTTGTAAGATGAAAGTAGTTCTTCAATACCCTATATATTCCTTGTTTTAGAAGCAATAGTCGACAAAAGCAGATACCTCAAAGCGCAATATCATAGATGTCTCTCCATCCCAAAACATATGCAATTACAATTGGTGGAAGCGATGAAACATTAGCATGATATCGCAGAAGCACAAACTTACTTTTAAGGAAGAAATATTTACATTTACAATAAGGAAGAAACATTTACATTTACAATTGGCAAAAAGTAAAGAGAAACACCTAAAATCACCTAATACAAAAATAACAGAAGAGAATTCATTGTCCTAGTATGGAAACAAAGCAGGGGCATCTTCAACGATCCATCAACTGTGTAGGTGCAACTTGACAGCTTAGAAGATACATCTAAGTTAAAGAATATATATATATATATATATATATATATATATATATATATATATATATATATTTCAACTCTTGCTAGAGCAGATTCAAACAGACCCTGGCACGGTATCAAACTCTGGATAGTGTTATGAATTAAAATAGTACATTTTATGGCATATCTGCCGAACAACCAAAGTGTTTCCCATAGATATGTTGATTATCTTGAGCATCTCTATTGAGCTTCCATTTAACAATGTGACATTACNTACCTGCACTCCATTCGCTTAGAAATAAAAAGAAGTTATTGTAGATTCTATTTGAACTAAAATGCACTGTTTGCACTCTCTGATTATTCTCCCATTATTTTTATTTTTTTTTGCTCCAATAGCTTCTTAGATGAGTAACTTTTCTAAAATACTAGCATAATGAGAATTTCATTGGGGTAATGTCACATTGTTAAATGGAAGCTCAATAGAGATGCTCAAGATAATCAACATATCTATGGGAAACACTTTGGTTGTTCGGCAGATATGCCATAAAATGTACTATTTTAATTCATAACACTATCCAGAGTTTGATACCGTGCCAGGGTCTGTTTGAATCTGCTCTAGCAAGAGTTGAAATATATATATATATATATATATATATATTTCAACTCTTGCTAGAGCAGATTCAAACAGACCCTGGCACGGTATCAAACTCTGGATAGTGTTATGAATTAAAATAGTACATTTTATGGCATATCTGCCGAACAACCAAAGTGTTTCCCATAGATATGTTGATTATCTTGAGCATCTCTATTGAGCTTCCATTTAACAATGTGACATTACCCCAATGAAATTCTCATTATGCTAGTATTTTAGAAAAGTTACTCATCTAAGAAGCTATTGGAGCAAAAAAAAATAAAAATAATGGGAGAATAATCAGAGAGTGCAAACAGTGCATTTTAGTTCAAATAGAATCTACAATAACTTCTTTTTATTTCTAAGCGAATGGAGTGCAGGTACATTAGTTGCTACTGACTAAACAATTTTTCTTTGTAATTTTCATATTACCTCATTCTTATGTTTTATCCTCTCAATTATAATGTATAGATACATTAAGAGTACCTGAAATAGTATAAAGGAATGTTCTCTATGATTTTAACACACTGGAAAACAAACACACTGAAAATGTGCTTTCAGTTTAGTCTACAAATAGAAGTTTTGAAATAGTATAAAGGAATGTTCTTTATGCTTTCAGTTTTGATTGAAAACATGCAATATAGAAGTTTCAATTCTAAGCTATACTAATTTTCTTGAAAGGGGGAATGTATTCATGCTGCTAAGCTTAATGAAATAGGAAGTTTGCAGATACACATTGAGCTTGGAAAATTTAAATACAATATTATCTTATTGTATATCTTATTACCTAGCCGACACTGATTGTCTCTTCCCCTAACATAAACTCTAAAATTATATACTAAAAACAAACTTCCAAAAATTTGAATATTATTTAAGAATAATGATTGCAGTATTTATTTTATTTAATACCTGACGCTTTCATTTCCCCTGTCCATCACCGATCAGATTGTGCAGCTGAAAATATAACTAAATTAGGAAAATGAAAGAAATAAAAGACTTTTGGTGATATCTAGGCTTTTGGTATTAATGGATAGATAAGATGCCAAACTTAATTATGAGAACTCATACCACTTCATTAAAAGTGAAGAGATTTTCTTCTATCGGTATATTGTAGTCCTCAAGTTTAGATCTTCATTGACCGCCTACTAATATCAATCATCAATAAAGTTTACATCAAGAGGGGAATAAGGGCTAAAATCTAGACCAATTCAAATTGAACTTGCAGATGCTTTCTAACATTTAACCATTAGTTGTGTAAAAATCATTTGCATAATACTTGTATAATCTATTATTTCTTGTGGCTCAATTAATAAGTCTTCAAATTCAAAATAAACTGACTTACAATTGATCTGTAAGAAGAGTTAAAATAACTTACTTTCCAACTCTAATGCAGAGCAAAAGCAAGTTGAAAGGAACCGTTTGAATTTGCGGAGCCTAAGTGCATTCCCAGAAAAAACCAATTCCAGCATCATGCTGCATGTAAAGATCAAATTAGAAAAAAAAAATTTGGTTAGATTGGGAGGCAGCAATATGCATAACAAATGGTTTAAACCATAAGTAAAATTTTCCACTAAACTATTAGAGCCAAAATAACTAAAGATGACAGCATTCCACAAAACGGAGAAAAGAAAATGCATTTTATGATAATTGGCTTCCTATCAAATAATAAAATCACATGGTAAATTATTTCCTTTTATACAATATCGTAATGTTGCTAAAGATGTTTCGGTTTCCTGGCGATAGAACACAACACCAAAGATTAATGTGCCAAATATAGTAAAACTATAACCAGAGTGCCAATGGTGAGTTCTATAGCTAAAATAAACTCTGGAAATAACTTTTAATTCTTGCATTTTTATAAATAAAAAAAATGGAGTCCAGGTACTTTAGTAGCTACTGACTAAATAATTTAATAATAATTTTCACGATAATTCATTCTTGCGTTCCATACTTCGAGTAAAACATGTATAGACATGTAAAGAGTAGCTGAAAAGTATAAAAGAATATTCTTTATGATTTTAACTCACAGTAAGAAAGAACACATACAGAAAAAGTACTTTTAATTTTGTGTACTGATGTAAAGAAAGCTGGTTCGTGTACCAGCACATGTATATTATATTATGCGCCTATGTTGTGCTCATTCTCTTTATATTCTCTAATAATAATTATATATAATTAGATAATAATAATTAAGTATATTATTCGTGTCATACGCAATGATGTTGATGGGTTAAGTTTTGCTCTTTTAAGTTGTATACCTGAGTGCAACAGAAGGGACGATTTAGTTACTAATCTTCAAGAGTCTTGAGTTTGTTGATTTTCATAAACATCAAAACCTTGATTTTACTTTTAGTAGCTCTAAGTGCTTGATCCTTCTGTAACGAAATTCACATCAAGAATTGAAATTAAATTAAAATTTACTCCTACATCCATATGCAATGTGTTTATGCATTTATCCACAGAAGCATAAGAAAAAACGGTTACCAAAGTAGTATAATCACTATAATGATCTTCATTATCAAAATTATATTTCTCGGATGAGGCAATCATTAAATAAGACAAATTTAGAACCAGATAAACACACTTTCATTTGGTCCCATGTGATTCATTTTTATGTTCTACAAATAGCGGATTAAATATATATATATATAGATAGATGTGTTCAGATAGCATACAAGCGTCTCTCGTGCAAGAAAATCGGGATCTTCAAGGCCCGTTGATTGCCTATCACAACACTGTAGCAGGGAAAATGCTTGATCCCCTCTAAACAATGCGACATGGTATTCCCCCGACTTCCGAGCTCGCCATATTTGTTCAACCAAAAAAGCATGTTTGGAATGAGGATGAGTATGATGCCACTTTAATTGGCTCTTAAATATTATAGAAAAGCAGACCAACATGAAAGTTGAACAAACCTCGTGACCATATCCAAAAGGGCGAAAACAGTGTGAGTAACAGTAAAAATAACAATCTGGCCATGAGAATGATTCATGGAAATACCAGTAGATGCTCCATTGTTTTGAATCACATTTAAAAGTCACGGAACAAAATAATATTATAAAGTAAGTAGCAGATTTGGGTGTAGACGATTACCAGTACTGCTGCACAGGTCAAGAGTCACAACAAGAAATAAGAAAAGGTTGTGATAATATAAGCTGCAGTTTTAGTGCACATCTAAATGAAAGGGAATCAGATTAGCAGTGCCGCTAAAAGTCCACTAATAATCTACTTAACTCATTCATCTGCAATTTCATAAATAAATTAATAAGTTGCCACAACTTTTTGATTCAGGAAATAACTTACCAATATATTGATAGATAGCTTAAAAGTCCATAATTCATATCCCAGCTCAAAAGTTGATTCATCAGATATTTTTTATTAAAACGAGCGATTAATTTTATGCGAAATCCAATCAGAAGCTATTTGCACCCCACCGTTAATTATTGCTATTTCAGGGGAAATCAGACATAAGAGGAAATTAACACATCATCAATCACCAGCAAGAAATAGACGATAAAATAAGGAAAGAAAAAAATGAAAGAAGAAGAAAAAGAAAAACTCATCGTACCTCAAATAAGAGTTGAAGGCTAGAGAGGCTACAAAATAAGGAGACAAAAGAGAAATCCCTTCTTGGAATATGATAAAGACCCCTTAAATTCAGTTAAAAATCTCTCACATGCGTTAAATTCTTATATAAACTCATGTGCATAAAAGTTGTAAATTGGCAAAGGCCATCAATGTCTGTTTGCAGCTTCTGCGCCAATGTTGTCCAAAACATTATATGCAAGACACCAAAATTTTCTTCATTAGAATCTAAAAGTCTCAAGCCGTGTAATAGTTATACTAAGTACATGCATGAACAAAATTAGTTAAGAAAACAGTCAAAGGCTGAAGAAATTATACAATAGCCTTAAGTAATTTCAGTTATTTTTCAATTGGGACCGGCAATCCCTAAGTAAGAACACTTACCAATTATTCTAATAAGTACCACAGCGCATGGCAAAACTCGAGTCACAGAATGAATCCGGCCTCAAGTCCTCCAGACTAGCCCATTACCAACATGCCACAATCACATCTCATCCATGGAAGTCATAAGCCGTCGATGCACGGGTGATACCAAGCGATCTCGGGCACGTTCAAATACATGGAAGGAATTCAAGAATTACGCTCTTGGTTGAATAAAATGGATTCGCACGACAAGAATTCAAGAATGTGGTATTTTTCTAAGGGTTCTACAGCCTCTCGTAGATAAGTACAGACGTCTCTGTACCGATCTGCAAGACTCTACTAAACCTGCTCATGACTATTGAGTCCTATGTAACCTAGCGCTCTGATACCAACTTGTCACGACCCTAAATCACAGCTAGTCGTGATGTCGCCTATCGTGGAACTAGGCTAGCCAACCCTTTCAGACTATCAATATATTTCATATTTTCCCAAAGTTAGCAGATTTAAAAATAGCAGAATGAGATGAACAAATTATACACCTTCCCAAAACCTGGAGTCAACTGTCATGAGCATCTAAGAGATGATACAGTCCAATACAAATCCTCTACTAAAACAAGTCTGAGTAGTAAAATACAAATGAAAGAATAGGAAGAAGAGAGAGTAGTGATGCGGACGCCGAGCGACTACCTCACAATCTCCGAACAATTCTCCAAATGGGGTAGCTCAACTATCGCTCTACCCGGGTACCTGAATCTGCACACAAGGTGCAGGGAGTAACGTGAGTACGCCAACTCAGTAAGTAACCAAAATATAAAAAAAACGTGAATGTAGTGACGAGCATTTATAAATCATGAAAATCCGTATAATAAGTGATTGTGAAAATAAGTAAATCAAGTCAGGAATTTACATTTCCGAGTATTTCATAAAACTCGAGTTTCCATTTAAAAATCTCGTATAAAAACATTTATCATCAGAGGCACAGTGTAAAGAAGAGTGAAAAATAGTAGTTTCATAAAATATAAGCCCCTCGGGCACAATATCACTCACAATAAATCCTCGCAGCAAGCCTCTCAGTCACTCATGACTCTACTCTCATAAGTCAATGCTCACACTCAACACTCTCACTCATCAGGTACCATAAATCAACTGCTGCAGCGTACAGCCCGCTCCCATACGTATATATATATATATATATATATATATATATATATATATATATATATATATATATATATATATATATATATATATGTGTATATATATGTGTGTATATACTGCTGCGGCGCGCAACCCGATCCATATATAATGTATATTTCTGCGGCATGCAGCCCGATCCATATAACATACCCTGCGGCGTGCAGCCCGATCCATATAATAGTCGACTGCACTCATTGGGGTGTACAGACTCCTGGAGGGGCTCCTTCAGCCCAAGCATTATATTGCTGCGGTGTGGAGCCCGATCCAATATATATATTGTTGCATCGTGCGGCCCGATCCATATATATAATATATATTGCTGCAGCGTGCAGCCCTATCCACATATATAATGTATATATTGATGCGGCGTGCAGCCCGATCCACATATAATATGTATATATTGCTGCGGCGTGTAGCCCGATCCATAACTATCCTCTCATACTCGGCCCTCAGCCTCATTACATATATACCCATAACTTCCCTCATACTCACATACTCGGCTCTTGGCCTCACTACATATATACTCATAATTGCCCTCATATACTCGACGCTCGGCCTAATACATATATATATATTGTTGCAGCGTGCAGCCCGATCCATAGTCATCCTCACGAGCCACTTAGGCAATTCATCTCAACTCACGTGTCTCAGCCCAAAATATTTATCAGAGTTTTCAAAGTAGTGTGATAATAGTGACAAGTCGAAAACATGACTGAGTTCACAATTGTTCTATCAGGATAGTGTAAGAATAGTGTAAAAGTACCTCCGAGGGTCTAAACAGGTCGGCACAAGGCCCAATCATGGCTCACAGCCCACATACAAGTATAAATTTTAAAATACAAGATATCATAAGGTTTCAAATCGAATACGCGGCCTAATAGTCGCTACAGGACGGACAAAGTCACAATCCCTATTGGTGCACACCCCTGCACTCGTCACCTAGCATGTGCGTCACCTTATTTACCACAACAAATGTCAAATACCGGGGTGTCATACCCTCAGGTTTTGAGTTACAACCGTTACTTACCTCAAAACAACACGAAAGCTACTCCGCGATGCTCTTGCCCCTCGAATTGGCTCCCAAAAGCTCTGAGTCTAACCAAAATCATATTAACATCATCAATATACGCTAACGGAACAAAACCCACTCGAAAGATATAAATTTTTAACACAATTCTCGAAATTTAGCCAAATCCGCCACCCAGGCCCAAGTCTCGGAATCCGATAAAAATTATATCACAAGAATCCTTATCCTGTCATGAGTCCGTACGTACCAAGAACATCAGAATCGGACCACAATTGCCCACTCGAATCACCAAAAGAATTTCCAAATTCTTCCTCCCATTTTCCCCCAAATTTTTCTACTTAATTCCTCAAATTGCATGGTAAAAAGCAAGACAAATTCATGAAATTGAATAAAAAATGATTGAAGAACACTTACACAAGAATCCCACTGAAAATATCGTCCAAAATTTCCTTCACCCGAGCTCTCAAATTGCAAAATGAGTTATGGCCTAGAACCCCTAAAATTAGAACTTAAACTGTCTGCCCAGACATTTACTCTATGCGATCGCGGAAGAAGGCACGCGATCGCGAAGAACAAAATTCTGCCCAACCAAACTAACCCTATGCGATCGCATAAACACCTATGCGACCGCAACCAGCTCTATGCGATCGCATAGAGCAAATTCCAGCACCACACTACCACTCCAATTGTACAATGCGAACGCAACCATCACCATGTGAACGGAGTGACCAAGACTGCTCACACTACGCGATCGCACTCCTGCATACGCGATCGCAATTCACAAAAAGCCACCTGGCCTCAACTTACTCTACACGATCGCGGATGAACTCATGCGATCGCAATGAACAAATCACTCCTGCTAAAACACCAGAAAAACTAGCAATCTCCCAAAGACCAAAAATGCTCGTTTGAGCATCTGAAATACATCCGAGGACCCCGGGACCTCAACCAAACCTACCAACATATACCATAACATTATTCAAGCTTAGTCAGGCCTTCGAACACCAAAAACAATGCAAAAACACAAAAATCACATCAAATTCAAGCCTATGAACTTTGAAATTTCTAAACTTCGCCAAAGATGCCGAAACCATCCAAAACACATCTGATTGACCTAAAAATGTGCACACATATCCAAAATGACATTACGAACCTGCTACAACTGTCGAAATTCCATTCCGACCCTGATAGCCTATTTTCCCCTGCCGACCGGAAATCGCCAAAAACTAACTTTCGCCAATTCAAGCCTAATTCTACACCGGACATCCAAACTTCATTCCGAACACACTCCTAAGTCCCAAATCACCCAACGAAGCTATCTGAACCATAAAATCTGCAATCCGAGGTCTTTTACCAATAAGTCAACTTCCGATTGACTTTTCCATTATTGAATCAAGATAAGAGACTAAGTGTCTCATTTCTCTCCACAAATCGCTCTGAACCCGAGCCAAAAAATCTAACACAACGTAATGAAGCTGAACCACATATAATGAAGCATAAACGGGGGAAACGGGGCTAAACTCTCGAAACGACTGGCCGGGTTATTACTTTCAGCCCGGGAGATGCAATAATATGATGCTAAAATTAACAAGACAAGGCTTAGTCTTGTGAAGTTGAGGGCAGAGCTTAGCCCGAAAGGAGAGCAAAATGGATAGTGCCGGAGAGACAACGCTTAGTCTCGGAAAAAAATGCAAATGGGAGGTAGAGTTTAGCCTCATGCAAGATTCGGGACAGGGCTTAGTCCCATGCAAATGAAGACAGAGCTTAGCCTTATGCAAATATGGAGGAAGGGCTTAGCCTCATGCAGATAGAGACAGAGCTTAGTCTCATGCAAGATGCGGGACAGGTCTTAGTCCCATGTAAGATGAAGGCAGAGCTTAGCCTTATGCAAATATGGAGGCATGGCTTAGCCTCATGCAGATATGGAGACAGAGTTTAGTCTTATGCGAGATTGGGGGACGGGGCGTAGTCCCATGCAAATGAAGGCAGATCTTAGCCTTATGCAAATATGGAGGCAGGGCTTAGCCTCACACAGATATGGAGACAGATCTTAGTCTCATGCAAGATTTGGGACAGGGATTAGTCCCATGCAAATGAAGGCAGAGCTTAGCCTTATGCAAATATGGAGGCAAGGCTTAGCCTCATGCAGATATGGAGACAGAGCTTAGTCTCATGCAAGATTCGGGACAAGGCTTAGTCCCATGCAAATGAAGGCAGAGCTTAGCCTTATGCAAATATGGAGGCAAGGCTTAGCCTCATGCAGATATGGAGACAGAGCTTAGTCTCATGCAAGATTCGGGACAAGGCTTAGTCCCATGCAAATGAAGGCAGAGCTTAGCCTTATGCAAATATGGAGGCAGGGCTTAGCCTCATGCAGATATGGAGACAGAGCTTAGTCTCATGCAAGATTCGGGACAGGGCTTAGTCCCATGAAAATGAAGGCAGATCTTAGCCTTATGCAAATATGGAGGCGGGGCTTATCCTCATGCAGATATGGAGACAGAGCTTAATCTCATACAAGATTTCGGGACATGGCTTAGTCCTATGCAAATGAAGGTAGAGCTTAGCCTTATGCAAATATGGAGGCGGGGCTTAGCCTCATGCAAATATGGAGACAGAGCTTAGTTTCATGCAAGATTCGGGACATGGCTTAGTCCCATGCAAATTAAGGCAGAGCTTAGCCTTATGAAAATATGGAGGCAGGGCTTAGCCTCATGTAGATATGCGAGACAGGGCTTAGTCCCATGCAAATGAAGGCAGAGCTTAGCCTTATGAAAATATGGAGGCAGGGCTTAGCCTCATGTAGATATGCGAGACAGGGCTTAGTCCCATGCAGAATAGAATAAATTTCCACTGATAGCAGAGTTTTCTTAGCTAGTAGTAGACTTTAGTATCGCGGTTGTTATGAAGATTGTGACTTTGAATCATGTATATTCTTTGTTCCTACATCCAAAGAAAAATTGTGAGTTCTGTAAAGGGGAAGGTTGGTTCGCATCTCCGTCGGCTTGCTTTGCTTGGTCTGAAGATCCTGTTCAAATCATTGGGGGTAGAGTTTGCTAAACAGAGTTATTTCAAAAGCAAGCATGCGTAGTTTTCAAAGTCATAGTAAAAGATATTTTTTTTAAAAAATTGGTTAAATGAACTAGTGACTGTGACACGATACGAGACATTGTGACTTATCTTGCCGTAGAATTTTGAGGGTCCTGCTCAAAATTCGGACCCAGTTAGATGGAGAAACATTTCTGACTGCTGTATATGCTGTGATCGCTGAACTTGCTTCAGAATTTTGAGAGTCCTCAAAATTCTGCCCAGATTCTTATGATGGGGAAAATTGAAATTTTATTGAATTGTGACCGAACCCACAGGGATGCCTACGTATCTCCTCTTAAACAGGAATCAGGTTGAGCGATTTACATCATTTGCGGAAAAATAAACAATTACACATAATATCGCTTGACTACATTTGAATTGATTGGTTTTGGCCATACTTCTCAGTCCATTTCTGTGAGTATGATGAGGGCTCCCCCTGTCAATACTCTATGAACCATGTAAGGACCTTGCCAATTGGGAGCAATTTTTCCTTTGGCTTCGTCCTGATGTAGAAGGATCTTCTTCAACACCAGCTGCCCCGGTGTGAACTATCTCGGCTTGACTCTTTTGTTGAAGGCTCTAGACATCCTGTTCTGATAAATTTATTCGTGACATACCACATTCATCCTTTTTCCGTCTATGAGGGCTAGCTGCTCATAACGGCTCTTTATCCATTCGGCGTCGTTGAGCTCAGCTTCTTGTATGATCCTCAAGGAAGGAATCTCTACGTCGGCGGGAATAACAGCTTCACTACCATAAACTCAGCAAATAGGGTGTTGCCCCGGTTGATGTGCGGACTGTGGTACGATATCCTAGTAAGGCGAATGGTAGTTTCTCATGCCACTGTTTGTGATTCTCTACCATTTTCCTCTGTATCTTCTTGATATTTTTGTTGGCGTCTTATACCGCTCCATTCATTTCAGGTCTGTATGCTGTGGAATTCTTGTGCTTGATTTTGAAAGTCTCGCACATAGCTTTCATCAGATCACTATTGAGATTGGCGGCATTGTCAGTGATGATGGATTCTGGAACTCCGAATCGACAAATAATCTGGTCGCGGAAAAAATCTGCCACAACCTTCTTAGTTACTGCTTTGTAAGATGTTACTTCGATCCATTTGGTGAAGTAATCAATAGCTACCAAGATGAACCGATGCCCATTTGAGGCGGTGGGCTCGATCGGACAAATGACATCCATTCCCCAAGCGGCGAATGGCCAAGGTGAGCTTGTTTCTTGAGCTCATTCGGCGGCACTTTTATTATATCTACATGAACTTGACATTGGTAGCATTTTTGAACATACCGGAGGCAATCTGTTTCCATGGTCATCCAAAAATAACCGGCCTTAAGTATCTTCTTGGCCAAGACAAAGCCGTTCATATGCGGGCCACAGGTTCTGACATGTATCTCCTCAAGCAGCTTTGAAGCTTCCTTTGCGTCGACGCACCTCAATAATCCTAAATTCTGAGTTATTCTATATAGGGTTCCTCCACAGTGGAAGAAATTGTTGGACAACCTCCGAAGCATGCATTTCTGAGTATGGTTTGCATGCTCCGGGTACTCTCCTTTTGTTACATACCTTTTGATGTCGTGGAACCAAGGCTTCCCATCTGTTTCTTCGTCGAGCACAATATGTCGGCTGACTATGGATCCTTACTAGGATAGGATCAATGAAGTTCTTATCTGGATGCTGTATCATTGATGACAAAGTGGCCAATGCATCGACAAACTCGTTCTGAACCCTGGGAACATGCCGAAACTCTATCTTCATGAACCTCTTTCTCAATTCCTGCACATGGTGCAGATATGGAAATATCTTTGAATTCTTGGTGGCCCATTCCCCTTGTACCTGGTGCACAAGTAAATCTGAATCACCGATCACCATTAGCTCCTGAATGTTCATGCCAATGGCCATGTTGAGTCCAAATATGAAAGTCTCGTATTCTGCCATGTTGTTAGTGCAGGAAAATCTGAGTTTAGCAGATACCAGATAATGTTGGCAAGTTTCTGATACCAAGACAGCTCCAATATCGACTCCTTTGAAATTTGCCGCTTCGTCAAAGAACATCCTCCAACCGTCGTAGGATTCAGCAATATCCTCTCCTATGAATAACACCTCTTCATCAGGAAAATACGTTTTCAAAGGTTCATGTTCTCCTTCCACAGGGTTCTCAGCCAGATGATCGGCCAGTGCCTGTCCCTTGACTACTTTCTGAGTTACATAAACAATGTCGAACTCACTAAACAGGATTTTCCACTTAGCCAGCTTGCCAGTGGGCATAGGCTTCTGAAAGATATACTTCAAGGGATCCATTCTTGATATGAGATATGTTGTATAGGCACAGAAGTAATGCCTCAACTTCTGAGCTGTCCAGGTCAAGGCATAACAGGTACATTCCAGCTAAGAATATCGTGCTTCATAAGGTGTAAAATTCTTACTTAGGTAGTAGATGGCATGTTCTTTTCTCCATGTCTCGGCGTGCTTCCCAATAACGCAGCCGAAGGCTCCATCTAACACTACGAGGTAGAGTAGCAAAGGTCTGCCTGGCTCTGGCGGGACCAAAAGTGGTGGTGTTCATAGGTACTCCTTGATCTTGTCGAAAGCCCTTTCGCAATTCTCGGTCCAACAAGTTACAGCATCTTTCTTCAACATCTTGAAAATTGGCTCACATATAACTGTGGACTGGGCTATGAACCGGCTGATGTAGTTTAGGTGTCCTAGAAACATTACATCTTTATTACTCTTTGGCGGTGGCAGCTCCTGGATGCCTTTGACTTTCAATGGATCTAATTCTATCCTCAGTGGCTGACAATGAACCCGAGTAACTTTCCGGCAGGGACCCCGAATGCACACTTTGCAAGGTTTAATTTCAGGTTGTACTCCGCAGTTTGTCGAAGAATTTCCTCAAATCTACTATATGATTTGTGGCTTTCTTGGACTTGATGATGACGTCGTCCACATACACCTCGATCTTCTTATGTATCATGTCATGAAAAATGATAGTCATAGCCCTCATGTAGGTGGCCCCAACATTCTTTAGACCAAATGACATCATCTTATAACAATATATTCCCCATGGTGTAATGAAAGCGGTTTTCTCAGCGTCTTCCTCGTCCATCCAAATCTGATGGTAACCGGCGAAACAATCTACAAAGGACTGGAGTTCATGTCTCGCATAACTGTCTATTAAAATATGTATGTTTGGAAGTGGTAAATCATCCTTTGGGATGGCTATGTTGAAATCCCGATAACCGACACAAATTCTAACCTTCCCATCCTTCTTCGGAACTGGCATGATGTTGGCTAACCAAATTGGGTATTCAACCACTTTTAGGACCTTGGCCTTGATTTGCTTGGTGACCTCCTCTTCGATTTTCAGACTCATATCATGCTTGAATTTCCTGAGTTTATGCTTTATGGCGGACACATTGGGTTTGTGGGCAACTTGTGAGCCACAATAGATGTACTTAACCCGGTCATGTCGTCATATGACCATGCAAAGATTTCCTCATACTCTTTCAGGAACTGTGCGTACTCTTCTTTTTCTGATAGTGATAAGTGAATGCTGATGCGGGTCTCCTTGATAGTTTCAGAATCTCCTAAGTTGATTATCTCAGTCTCGTCCAGGTTGGACTTGGGCTTGTTCTCAAAATCCTCTACTTCCCTGACGATTTCCTCGAGTATGACACCTCTTCTTCTGAATCACTATCCTTTTGTTGTGTTGCCTCATTACATGTCACAGCTGTTGGTTCATCAAGATAGAAAATAGTAATGTTGTATAGATAAATATATGAGAGAAAATGGTAATAATAAATATCAATCCATTAAAACATAAAAGTGATTTTCAATAATTTAAACAACGTTTTTGGAACGCTGGAGATTTTATTTAAAACAAATGCAAAAAAGGAAATCATTTTCTTAGAAAACAACAAAATAAACAATGTTGTTCAGCCTTGCTACCCCGGGACTCGTCGGGCCCTGGATGGTCTGACAGTCCAATTCTTGATGAATGATCCTTTCTCCACAGCTCGGATGGTAGGGAATTCTTCCTCCTCCTCCTCCTCAACAATTACACAACAGTCCATGTCCTCATCTTCCAGGAACAAGTTCCTCAAAGCGGCCAATGCTTCTTCCTCCTATGATCCCTATATGATGTAGGTCTATTGGAAAGTCTGACTCAGGTGTGGTACAGGCTGCTCAAGTGGATAGTACGGACCATGCCATGGTGGTGACCAGTCATTGTATTCTTTCCAGGTGTACGGATACCCTTTAGGTTGTACCATGACGTTTCAACTGTATTGGCTTGGAGATACCCTGAAGGTTTTTGCCAAGACCCTTGTCGGGTTCATACCCTCTCCACGCTAACATACTTTCTATCTTGCTACTTCCCCACTTATCTTTCTCAATTGCATTGACCCTCCTGATGTGATGATAAGTTTCTCCCCCGAGCCTTCTTATGTTCTCAACCACCGGGATAGTCTGACGGTTGTAAATGGGGTTGCTCCCATCTCCATGGATAATCATCTCTTGATGGTTCCATTCAAACTTCACTGCCTGATGCGAAGTTGACGCCACAGACCCAGCGGCGTGTATCCATGGTCGTCCCAACAATAGATTATAGGATGCAGATATGTCCAGCACCTGAAACTCGACATCAAACCATGCAGGCCACATGTGCAAACAAAGATTGATTTCCCCAACGATAGCCCTCTGGGACCCATCAAATGCCTTCACGTTCATGGTCCCTTCTCGTATCTCATACAGGCTTTTGCCCAACCTCTTCAGTGTTGTCAATGGGCAAATATTGAGACTGGATCCCCCATCTATCAGAATTCTGGCAATTAAATTGTCCTCACATTGCACGATAATGTGTAGTGCCCTGTTATGATTCAAACCCTCGAGTGGCAGCTCGTCCTCGTGAAAGGTGATTTTGTGACTTTCCAGCACCTGTCCTACCATATTGGCCATTTCTCCGCCAGTGGTGTTGTTAGGTACATATGCCTCACTTAACACCTTTAAGAGAGTATTCATGTGCACCCTGAATTCTGTAGTAGTGAGAAGATAGATATTTGAGCAGGAGTCTTTTTCAATGATCGGTGACTGAATACTCCTTTGCTTGCACTTTCCTCCAAAGGCCGTCCGGGCCTGTTTCAATAACGGGCGGTCTGTTAGAAGCCTGCTTACTGGATTCTCCCAAATGCTCTGGTGTATAGACTCTTCCCGTTCTGGTCATTCCTTGCATTGCGTCGAATTATTCTATTTTGTTCTTTCGTCTTCTTCTAGCTTCGGCCACATAATTCCAGGGTAGCCTTGGTGTTGAAAGGCGGCGTGGTTGACACTGTCACTATGAAAAGTGTGGCTACTTCCACTTCGAATGGAACATAAGCAGCTGCGGGGGGTGCTATCTCAATTTCAAATGGAATTGATGCAACTACCTCAACCTCCACTGGCGGTTGTATTTGTACTATAACAGGATTGAGCGTGACTGCGGGTTTCTTAGGATTGTCACCCTCTTTGATAAGTCCAATTGATCCCTCGGGATCCCACTCCTAATCAGTCTCTATCACATTGACACCTTCACCTCTATGATATGTGAGGGGGTTGTTGCGGACGTTGGGTGTAGCTTCTTTGGCCTGAATGACCTTATTATCAATCAAAGTCCGGATATTATCCTTTAGTGTTCAACACTCGTCAATAATGTTCCCTTTCATGCCAGAATGATATGCACAAGTTTTGTTTGGGTTGACCCATTGGGATGAATTATCCACGCTCACAGCAGGGATATGGGTGACGTAACCAGCAACCTTTAGCCTTTCATACAACTGGTCAATGGGTTCGGTAATGGCAGTGTATTTTTTAGGTGGTATGCGGTCAAAGTTAGGCCGAGGTCTCGGGTAGTTTAGGCGAGTTAGCGGTGACTGAAAATGAGAGGGTTGGGAATTATATTTGTGATAAGCAGTGGCTGGTTGGGAATATCTTAGAGGTGATGGTTGATATGTTGGAGGTGCTTGAGGATTCTGTGGGTGCTTGTCGGGTGTGTTTTGTGGTGGTGCGGGGTTCTGAGTGTTTGACTGGTTGACATCTGGGATATTGAGTGTGAGGGATAGATTTGCTAAGCTCCGGACCTGCTCGAGCTCACCCTGGAGTTCTAGTATTTTCTGCTCAAGTCGTGATACTATATTATTTGGGGCTTGAGTACTTCGGCCATCAGAAGCTTCTGCATGTTCAACATGTGTGTTGTTGTCTTTTCTGGTGATGTTCAAATCATCTATCTTTGCTTTCCCTTTGCTTTTTTGTGGACTAGGAGGAGGAGAAGGTGGAGGGCCCCTGGGTCTTGTGTAATAAACTGATGATGCCAGTATGCGCGAACCAACCTTTGGAGAATGGGAATAATCAAAAGAAAGAAAGAAAAACAAAAGGTAGCCAAGTCAGTAAAAGTTCTAAAAAGAGTATTTGCGGCATTTAAACACATATTGCAGAATGTAAATTCGCGTCTTATTTTGGGAGCCTCATTGTGCCCGAGGTAAGCCTAGCGACAAGTTGTTTTGGAGAACTTAGATGCCAATAATTGTCTCATTTTATTAATATAAAAATAGATGAATCCAACACGACCCTAAGATAATAAAAGATAGGACACCACTGGCATTTGGCCTTATTACGTTTAGGAAAACAGGTAAATCTAATCTACTTGGTCCTAGAAGGACCTTCCCTAGGCTTGATCTTTCTGACTCCATCAATCAGGTCCCCTAGTTCGCGCATGCCCAACAACAGGTATACTCTTGCCAGATGTCCTCCCTCGCTTCCTTCAACATTCTGGCAGTCGGTGACCCTCTTTCTTATCTTTCCTTCTAGCTCCATCAAACCCTGTTCCAGATATTCTACCCTTTCATTGGAGGTGATATCCATTTCCCTCCATTCCCTGATTAATCTCTTGTTTGTCTCGTGTATATCCTGATTTTCGCCTCGGAGTCATGAATCCTCTTCTGCAACTTGTTGTACTTTACTTGGGTTTCTGCATCTTCATCTTCATCTATGACCCTGTTTCCCCGACCGATTCCTGGCTCAATTCTCCCAGCTAAGTTATCCTCCAACCATGCCGGGTAAGAGGGTGCATGTCCCGCGTGATACCTGTCTGGCTCGATGGTGTGTTTTTCCACAATAATCTTTGAGTGCCACATATGCTGATCTTGACACTTGTAAAGGATGTTGTCATCCTGAAAATCTGCCCGGAAGTGAGTTATCTTTGCGACCCGCGGTATGATCTACTTCTTTCATGCCTGCCTCATAACCCTGATGGGAACATAAGGGTATATTCCCCTTAACCTGATCAACACTAAGTGAGGAGAGTCCCTTGACCTGATGATGAACTCGTCAGTAGGGAACCGTTCAAACATCCACTGAACCTGATCCTCAGTCAAATTGTCGAAGAACTCTACCCATTCCTTAGCACTCTCTGGTTGAGCAAACTTGTCCGGAATATAAGTCATCCATTTAGGGTGATGGAAGACAATATGGTCATTCCACGCCCTTCGTGGAAACTCCCGGAGATATTGACCCTTTTGGACATGCTTCATTAACCACAACTACAGCAGCAAATTGCAACCCTCGAAATGCTTGGACCCTTTCTGGCAATGGTCCAAGGCCCGGTAGATATCAGCTATAATCATAGGGACTATGGTGTATGTCTGTCCCTCGATTCCTTCCATTAGAGTCTTGGTGACCATATCCAATCTAGTGTGAATTCTTTCCCTTTTCGTCGGGAACACTATCATACCAAGAAGATAACAGTGAACACAAAAACTCTATGATGAATATGTCCCAAGGAAGTGATGGAAAAATCATCATGGAAAATACGGTAGGACTTGCTATGACCGTATCTCTCATACAAATAGTCAAATGGTATAATATTTCTTTAAGCACTCCAAATCGACGTTCTTTTTCAGACCCATCATTTTTAGAAATCCCTACCAGTACGATTTTCTGGTACCAATAACCCAGGGCTGTCCCAAGGTAGCCTAGTAAATCCCCGATTTATTCTAGGAGCGGGGTCATTTCTATATCCCCGAAGCGAAACACTGATTTTTCACGATCCCAAAACATGGTTGCAGCTTCTATAAACATGTTATTTGGTTGGATGTCTAACAGAGAAGGCAAATTTCCCAGGACCTTCTTCATATGTTTTTTGTCACTTGAGGAAAGATCTTCCTACCAGTCTAGTAGAAGTGGTGGTATATTTTGGACCATGCCGAACCTGGGGACCTCGCGCCTCATTTTCTGCAAAACAAATAAGGTTAGGCCCTTTCCCCCTCCAGATTCGACTATTTATATATCGATGATTAGCATATTGGCATTTATTTCTCCAAATTAACGCACAAAACGTGGTTGCGTTTGTTGGGATTATGGAAACCCCGGTGGACTTTTGGATAAGGTTTGTCTTAAAGGGTTATTATGTGGACAACATACTAACCCGACTCGGTTTGACCATGATGCATGTACATTTATGATTAGAGTAAGGTTGCTATAGGGGTCTAGACTAGTACCCTCAAGAGGACAACTTGAGGGGGAAGGGCACGGAACAGTCGATTGCACCGCCGATCGACTAGTTTTACCGCAAATAAGTCTTTTCGAATTTAAAGGGTGATATATAGGAAGAGCGCAACCACTCATCAAGCGTTGCTATAGGATTGATTATGCACGAGTGGAATATGATGTCGAGTATGATTTATGCAGCAGTAAATAGCATGTTGTCACGTATTTGCACGTTAGGAAAATAATAAATGCAGTAAGGGATATCATAAATGCTCAAAACGGGCAATTAAATTCACATAAGGGGAAAGGGAGAGGGTGCACACGTATTAACAAAAGAAGCATGCTCAAGACTAGTTTACAAAAAGCAAGTTTGTTATGGTAAAAGCCTAAAGTCCTAGCAGAGTCGCCATGCTGTTGCGCCCCACTTTTTTTTCCTCGCAGAATCGGGTTTCAACATTCATTTGGGACAACTCCCTTCCTTTTTGGGAAAGGGGTATAGAAATTGAAGAATCGCCACCTAACGGATTTTAAGGTGCGTTAGGGCACCTAACGCAAGTAACTCATGAAACTAGTCTACATTACCAGAGACTGGGTAAGGGCTTGAATTACCCTGAGGGGAAGGTGTTAGGCACCCCTCGAGGTCCACAATGGTGGGTCCCGGCCAACCTAACTTAGTGAATTAGTCATTTAACAGATAAGTAGTCTAAGCACACATATGTAAATAATATAAAGGGAGTTTAAAAGGTAAGCAATCTAAGCACACACATGTATAAAGATAGGGAAGTCCTAAGTTATTAACCTATAGGATCACATCTGTAGAATTCCTGGTAATCCTTCCTCAACTAGAGGGGTTACAGGTGGCATTAACGCACAGGTCATCATATCCTTTTACTACCTGATTACCCTCCCCTTGGCATTGTATAAGCGGTTTTAATTAAACAAACTCTAGCGTGCATTACCTGTCCCTTCCTTATGGTCTCGGAGGTGTTTAAGACCTCTATTTTAGATAGTTCTAGACTCTCCTAAAGTGTTTAAAGAGAAAATCTAAGCGACAACAAAGAACAAACAGGACTGTCAAGTAAGACATCAACTAAGGGCTCATGTTTACCTCCGCAAATAAACAGGCAGTTAGCACGTCTCAAACATCAAGATTTCAGATGTTCCAGAAAAGGTCCTAGAACATGATATCTAGGAGAGCATGACAAACAAAGAATGTGCAGCATATGTTTAGGCGAAATGGTAAAGACCTAATCAGTTTGCCTATTGATTTTTTAGAACCTGTTGAATCTGGGCAATCACAAATAAACAAAGGATTGTTTTACAATTTTTATAAGGCCTTAATTACCTATAGGCTTGTCTAGGCGTGGTTCAAGGATACCCTATAACATGCTGTCTAAAAATGCAAACAGAATTAAGGAAATTGACTAAAGGAAAGCAAACAGTTTGAGTTTTAATACGTCCTATAAACATGCTTGCCTAGGTGCTGAAATTGCTTTTAAACATTCTTATAGACAAGACGGTTATTGACTTAGGCGACGTAGTGTCACGACCTGATTTCCCCTCCGAAGGCATCGTGACGCCACCTAGTCTCTACGACTAGGTAAGCCAAATTGCGAAAACACATATTAAATAGAAGTAATAAAATAAAGATGAAATAAGTGAGTCTACAATGAAACATCGCCACTTGGTGCAAACAAAATATAACTTTCCCAAAACCCGGAATATCACTTTAGTCACAAGCTCTGTCTCAAAATAGCTCTATAAAACGTAAGGAAATTTACATGAAAATAAATCTAAGTCTGGAGTGGAAGGTGACTCGAAGGAATCTGCGGACGCGGCAAAATTACCTTTCGGTCTCCTAGAAGATGCTACTCGAAACCCTAGCCACGAAATTGAGCGCTGGTACCTGGATCTGCACACGAAAAACATGTGCAGGAAAGGGCATGAGTACATCACAAATTGGTACTCAGTAAGTGCCAAGCCTAACCCCAGTCGAGTATTGACGAGGTCAAGTTAAGGCTCTATTGGATTTTTATAGTAAAACAATATAAAATGTGAACAAAGAGATATAAATAGCTAAGGCAAATCAGTAGGAACAATTAGATAAAAGAAAATAACCATAGGGAGCCCTCGGCTCAGCACAACATATATCACAGTAACAAGTATGCAATGCAGTACAGGGCAAAAGCTCCCGGAATCTCGTCCAAAGTTCCAATTTAAATATACAATGCAGTACAGGGGGGAAAGCTCCCAGAATCTCGTCCGTAGTCCCAATTTAAATATGCTATGCAGTACAGGGGGAAAGCTCTCGGAATCTCGTCCATAGTCCCAATTTGAATATGCAATGCAGTACAGAGGGAAAGCACCTGGAATCTCGTCCGTAGTCCCAATTTAAATATGCAATGCAGTACAAATACCGAATACAATTTTTATTTAAAACAGTTCAGGAGAAATCACAGGCAAAAAAATGGATAAAACTACCTAACACATAGTAATAGGGAAAATCCAAGTAAAACAGGTAGGCATGCTAATTCCTAATCTAAACTACATAGTCGATACATGAATCAGTGAAATATGAGTGAAATGATTTAAGTCATGGAGGGGAAAATGGAGTTTTAGCAACAATGGCCCGTGTATGTACTCGTCACCTCACACACACGGCGTCCAAACCACATAAAACAATATTAAAATAGCCTTGGGAAATCCCCAACATAGAGTTAGGCAAGCCACTTACCTTGACTGCGCTACTCAACTCAAAACCACGCTCTTGCCACAAGTACCCAACTCCGAATGGCCCGAATCTATTCAATTCAATTGCATAAAGTAAATATCACTTTAAGGAAGCAATATAGCTAATTAGTTCGAAGCTAATACGCGAAATTTGGAAAATTTCCCAAAAAGTCCCCCGGGCCCACATCTCGGAATCGGGTAAAAGTTACAAATTTCGGACACCCATTCAATCACGAGTCTAACCATACAAGAATTACTCGAAGCGGATATCAAAATCTCGATCAAAACTTACAAGCTTGGCCTAAGAACTTTATCCAAAATTTCCCTAATTTTCCACCATAAATTCGAAATTAAAGGGTAGATTCAAGTGTATAATCATGGAAATTAGTCTAAACCGAGTAGGAATCACTTACCCAAATTGCCCAGGTGAAAATCTCTTCAAAAATCGCACTTTCCCGAGCTCTAAATTATTTTAGAAATTACGAACTTCAAACCCTCGAATTTTGTATAAACAACCCAGGTATTCTGCACCTGTGAATCTTGGACCGCACTTGCTGAAAATCCATCGTAGGTGCGAAAACTTACCAACAGAGCTGAGGCCTCACCTGCGGTCACTAAGGCGCGTTTGCGGCTCTGCACCTGCGGAACCCAGACCGCACCAGTGAGCATTGGCTGACCTTGGCCAAGACCGCACCTGCGAAGCCCCTGTCCGCACCTACGTGTCCGCACCTGCGGCTCCCCATCCGCAGGTGCGAGACACCAGAACCAGCAATGCTTCAGTTGGTTTTCTAAGTCCAAATTCACCATGTTGAGCATCTGAAACATCCCCGAGGCCCCCGGGACCTCAACCAAACTTACCAACCAGTCCTAATACTTTATCCAAACTTAGTCGAGCCTTCAAAACACATCACATAACATCAAAACCACCAAATTTTGCATGGATTCAAGCCAAAGAACTTATGAAATTTCCAAAATCTTCAACCAACGCCGAAACACATCAAAACTAGTCCGAATGACCTCAAATTTTACACATAGGTCATAAATGACACTACGGACCTACAGCCAATCTCGGAATTCCATTTCGTGCCCGATACCAAAATTTCACCTATCGGCCGAAATCGCTAAAATTCTAACTTTCGCCAATTCAAGCCTAAATCTACTACAGACCTCGAAAACACATCCCGAACACGCTCCTAAATATGAAATCACCCAACAGAGATAACAGAGTTGAAGAAATCTCATTCCGGACCCGTCTTCCCACAGTTCCAACTACAGTCCGATTTGTAAAGCTTAAACTCATATGCAGGGACTATGTGTCCAAAAACTCTTCGAAATTCACGACTAATCATTCTGACAAGTCCCATAAGAAGATATAAAAGTGTGGAAAGCAGTTTTTTAAGGGATCGAGGCGCTAACTCTCAAAACGACCGACCGTAACGTGCTGCTGGTGCACGAGCTCCTGAAAGATGGCTAGTCTCTCGAGACCTTTTGACCTCTCTCTCCTCTCTGTCCTGAGCGAACATGCCCTCTACTCTCCTAGCAATACTCACTGCCTGCTGGTAAGTGATATCCATCTCCAACTCTCTGGCCATACTGGTCCGGGTACTAGGATGGAGTCCCTCAATGAAGCGGCGAACCCGCTCTCTGACTGTGGCAACCAAGGCTGGTGCATGTCGAGCTAACTCACTGAAACAGAATGCATACTTCGACACATTCATAGTACCCTGGCGCAACTGCTCGAACTCCGCGTGCCAAGTATCCCTGAGTCTCTGAGGGACATACTCTCGCAAAAATATCTCTAAAAACTGAGTCCAAGTGAGTGAGGCTGCCTCGTCCGGACTACTCAGCTCATAGGCCCGCCATCACTGATATGCCGCTCCCCTCAGCTGGAAAGCAGTGAAAGAAACCCCATTGGTCTCCACAATGCCCATAGTGCGGAGAATACGATGACACTCTTCAAGAAATCCCAGAGCGTCATCTGAAGCTAGTCCGCTGAAAGTAGGTGGGCGGTACTTCTCGTACTTCTCAAGTATGAGTTGTTCTGCCCTAGAAGCAGCTACCCTAGCATCATGCTGAACTGGAGCCACTGGGGGCATAGGAATATACTCCGGGGCCTGATCAACTTGGCCCCTCTGCTCTGGAGTGCGGGCTGCGGGAGTCTGTGCCCCTCCCTCGGCCTGGGATGTAGCAGGAGCTATCGGAAATAGTCCAACTTGTACTATAGTACTGAACATGCTCAGGAACTGAGCGAAAGTCTCCTACAAGGCTGGAGCAGCAATAGGGACCTCCTGTGCCATCTCTCCAGCTGGGGCTGCCATAGGCTCCTCTGCCGATGCTCTCGCCAGTGCTTGGGCTGCACCGCGCGGTCGTCCTCTACCCCGGCCCCGGCCTCTGGCGGCTCTGGCAGGGGGATCGGGTGCCTGGTCGTCGGTCCTCCCAGTATGGATCCTCACCATATGTGGCAAAGAATAGAATAGAATTTTAGAATTTTTTTGATGTCAATAACTCGCACAAAAAGGAAATCAAAGAAATATGATTGTTCTTAACAGTTACATAGCCTCCTGAAGATAGATATGGACATCTACGCACCGATCCATGAGACTCTAATAAACCGGCTTGTGACTTGTGATTCCTATGAACCTAGACGCTCTGATACCAACTTGTCACGACCCGATTTCCCCTCCAAAGGCATTGTGACGGCACCTAGTCTCTATGACTAGGTGAACCTAATTGCGGAAACACATATTAAATAGAAGTAATAAAATAAAGACGAAATAAGTGAGTCTACAATGAAGCATCTCAACTTGGCGCATATAAAATACAACTTTCCCAAAACCCGAAATATCACTTTAGTCACAAGCTCTGTCACAAAATAGCTCTATACAACGTAAGGAAATTTACATGAAAATCTATCTAAGTCTGGAGTGGAAGGTGACTCGAAGGACTCTGCGGACGCGGCAGAATTACCTTTCGATCTCCTAGAAGCTGTTGCTCGGACCCCTAGCCACGAAACTGAGCGTTGGTACCTGGATCTGCACATGAAAAACACGTGCAGGAAATGGCATGAGTACACCACAAATTGACTCCCAATAAGTGCCAAGCCTAACCCCAGTCGAGTAGTGACGAGGTCAGGTTAAGGCTTTATTGGATTTTTATAGTAAAACAATATAAAATGTAAACAGAGAGATATAAATAGCTAAGGCAAATCAGTAGGAACAATGAGCTAAAAGAAAATAATAACACAACATATATCACAGTAACAAGTATGCAATGCAGTACAGGGGGAAAGCTCCCGGAATCTCGTCTGTAGTCCCAATTTAAATATGTTATGCAGTACAAGGGGAAAACTCCCAGAATCTCGTCCGTAGTCCCAATATAAATATGCAATGCAGTACATGGGGAAAGCTCCCGGAATCTTGTCCGTAGTCCCAATCTAAATATGCATTGCAGTACAAACGCCGAATACAATTTTTATTTAAAACAATTTAGGAGAAATCACAGGAAAAAATATGGATAAAACTAACTAAACATGGTACACATAGTAATAACTAGGGAAAATCCAAGTAAAACAGGTAGGCATGCTAATTCCTAATCTAAACTACGCAGTCGATACATGAATCAGTGAAATAGGAGTGAAATGATTTAAGTCATGGAGGGAAAAATGGAGTCCTAGAAACAATGGCCCGTGTACGTACTCGTCACCTCACGCACACGGCGCCCAAACCACATAAAACAGTATTAAAATAGCTTAGGGGAAATCCCCAACACAGAGTTAGGCAAGCCACTTACTACTCAACTCAAAACCACGCTCTTGCCACGAGTACCCGACTCCGAATGGCCCGAATCTATTCAATTCAATTCCATAAAGTAAATATCACTTTAAGGAAGCAATATAGCTAATTAGTTCGAAGCTAATACGCGAAATTTGGAAAATTACCAAAAAGTCCCTCGGGCCCACGTCTCGGAATCTGGTAAAAGTTACAAATTCTGGACACCCATTCACTCACGAGTCTAACCATACAAGAATTACTCGAAGCGGATATCAAAATCTCGATCAAAACTCACAAGCTTGGCCTAAGAACTTTATCAAATTTTCCCCAATTTTCCACCATAAATTCGAAATTAAATGATATATTCAAGTGTATAATCATGGAAATTAGTTTAAACCGAGTAGGAATCACTTACCAAAATTGCCCAGGTTAAAATCACTTCAAAAATCGCATTTTCCCGAGCTGTAGATCGTATTAGAAATTATGAACTTTAAACCCTCGGATTTTGTATAAACAGCCCAGGTATTCTGCACCTGCGACTCTTGGACCGCACTTGCCAAAAATCCATCGTAGGTGCAAAAACTCACCAATAGGGTCGGGGCTGCACCTGCAGTCACTAGGGCGCATCTGCGGCTCTACACCTGCAGAAGCCAGACCGCACCTGCGAGCACTGGCTGACCTTGGCCAAGTTCGCACCTGCGGCTCCCCATCCGCAGGTGCGAGACACTAGAACCAGCAATGCTTCAGCTGGTTTCCTAAGTCCAAATTCACCACGTTGAGTATCTGAAACATCCCCGAGGCCCCCGGGACCTCAACTAAACTTACCAACCAGTCCTAATACCTTATCCAAACTTAGTCGAGCCTTCAAAACACATCACGTAACATCAAAATCACCAAATTTTGCATGGATTCAAGCCTAAGAACTTATGTAATTTCTAAAATCTTCAACCGACGCCGAAACACATCAAAACTAGTCCAAATGACCTGAAATTTTACACGCAGGTCATAAATGACACTACGGACCTACAGCCACTCTCGGAATTTCATTCCGAGCCCGATATCAAAATTTCACTTATCGACCAAAATCGCCGAAATTCTAACTTTTGCCAATTCAAGCCTAAATCTACTACAGACCTCGAAAACACATCCCGAACACGCTCCTAACTCTGAAATCACCCAACGAAGCTAACGAAGTTGACATAATCCCATTCCGAACCCGTCTTCCCACAGTTCCAACTACGGTCCGAATTCTAAAGCTTAAATTCATATGCAGGGACTATGTGTCCAAAAACTCTCCGAAATTCACGACTAGTCATTCCGACAAGTCCCATAAGCAGATATAAAAGTGGGGAAAGCATATTTTTTTGGGGGATCGGGGCGTTAACTCTCAAAACAACCGACCGGGTCGTTACATGTAGACATGATGTAAATCGAATATAGACACAGTCCTAAAGTAGGATTTCTAATGCACCCAGAAGATGTACATTTTTATTATTCAGAATTGCAGCGGTAACCTAATAACAGGATTTCTAGGTGATCATGATTATGCAAAATCAAAATTTCGTAACAAATGAGGTAATGAGCCTATAACACATTGCCTAGTATTCTAAGTGATCTAAAAGCACGGTAAACATGATATAAACCTAAAGCATGACTACTAATATGAATAACATAATATGAGCCTAAAGGCAGGATTTCTAATGCAAGAAAACACAATATAAACCTAAAGCATGATTTCTACCCGGTCTCCCTACAAAAATCCAAATACGAATCCCTCCCTTTTACTAATTTTCCCAATATCTGTTTACAAAGGTTATTATTACAGACCATAAATAAATGAATTACATAATAAATATAAGTTATGCTATTGGGAGCCTGAGATAGGCCCAAAGTGAATAGGGAAATACTAGGCCTTCAAAACAGTCCAGGATGCCAAAGTCTCATAGCCAATAGGGTATCCTGGTGTGTCAAAGTTCCCTAAGGATCTCAGGGATCCCGGGCAATGCTCACACCAAGACCCTTTGAGTAGGGAAGTGATTATGTGCAGTGTGGAAAAAGGCCAGTCCCAGTGTGCCATAGTTCGGAGGAATCTCATGGATTCCTAGGCAGTACACACACTAGAGGGGCAGAACTTAAGTAATCTAAGAGTAGAAGTGAGAGTGCTTTACATAGTTAGAATAACTTAGTAAAATAGTGTAGAAGTAAAACTTTTAGGAGTGAAAAAGGATTTCAGGAATGGAAATAGTTCAAAGGAAATGGTAAGAGTAAAAAAAACAATTTTTTGAAAGCCATTCTGGGAAAAACAAGGATTCAACATACAATCACAAAACTTAGAGTGCCCAGATTCAAAATCCATTTATTACTTAGTTCTAAGTGATGACTCGTAAATTTACAAACAAGGATCAGGGGGTCCGGAGCATAGAGAGCTCAAAATCGGAAAGAAAACACATAAACATGGTAAGAGGAGAAGAATATGGAACAACAGATGCACAGAACAAATAGGAGTCAATTAAACACAAACTACTGATTCAGAGACTTGACAAGTCATTCATGCTTGAAACTAAAATGGTAATAGGCAGTAAATCATAGAGACATAGTATGGGAATGGTCATGTTGAAGGCAGGGGTATACTACACAGAATTATTCATGCCAATTAGGATCAACCAAATATATTAAAACATGAGCATACTAGTTGAGGGAGGTAATCAGGAACTAAATAAACATGCTGGCCAAGTACCAAACAAGACAAGTGAGACTTAGGCATGTTGATTACACACTTGAACAAGAGAAGACAAAATTTAAGCATGCTGAGTTAGAATGTAAATCAATTAGAGTTCCACATTCTAGCCTTGGCTTTCAGCCGGCTAGACAAGTAATTAGCACAAGTAGCAAGAAAGAAGAGAGAATTTGAGAGTGTGTGTGTGTAATCTAAACTAATTGTTCGTGTCTTTGAGAGGTAAAATAAGAGTGTATATATAGCACTTTAGGAGTAGCACAAATAAGGTAAAAGAACCATAAATCAGTCAATTAGGGGCAATCACAGGGTCACAGAATCAATTAACATAAGGGAGTCCGAAATAGACCCCTTAATTAGGGGAATTGATCAACGGTAAAAACAAGAGATTTTAATTAAGGCAAGAATCCAAATTAGACCAAATAAAGGATTAGTATAAATCACAAAATCATGCGGACGAGTAATTAAGGCAAGTGTGACCAATTAAAATTACAAATAAGGACACCAACAGGATCTGTGCACACAAACTTAACATGGCAAAAATATAGGGAATAATCAGTAAGGATGTTCAATGAATACTGGTTTTACCAAAAGAATCACCCAAATTTCATAAATAGAAATTAAACTAAGTAAGACCTTAAAAAATATAGAACTTAGCCGGAAAGCAGGTTTGAACCCTATCAGAAACTAATTAGGGGAAAACCACAAAAATACTGGATTTAACAAGAAAAAATGTTTAAGTTTAAAAGATATAATAAAGTAATACAACTGGTATAAAAAATATTGAAACAGAAGTTGAAGAAAACCAGTACATCACATAATCGACTAGGGTTTGAACACCCATATGAAAATCAGTCAAAACGATGAAGAAACAAATACCTAAACATTAAGAACTCAGAAAAATATTTAAAAACAGTTTGGGATGAACCCTAACTTAGGAAGAGTGATAAAAAGTCGGGATTGTTAATTAAACAAGAGATTTTTTAAAGGAAAACACGTAAAAGTGCTCGAATCACCCCAGATCTATACAGATCTGAGATGGATCGACAATAACGGACTAGGGTTTTCAGAAAAGTAATAGAGAAGAGAGAATAGGTCAAGAACCCATAAATCTGTAATAAACAAGAAGAAGTTCTTACTCACAGATGGAAAAATGGCCTGGGACAGGCTGATAAACAAAGTTTCAAACCATCACCATGAGGTTCCTCGAGATCTTCTCAAGGATCCAAGAAATCGAAGAGCCATGGAGTGTAGAAGACCAGGTCTGGTCGGAGAAGGTATAGAAACGTCATAAGGGGGAGGTTTTTGCCGGTGACGGCGTTTAGAACTAGGGTTAGGTCGAGAGAGAGTTGAGAGAAGAGGAAGATGATGACGGCGGGTGAGGGAAAGAAAATGAGAAGGGTTAGGGGGTATGTTAGGATTAATTATGGTAAGGATGGATATGTACCGTTGATCTGAATGATCAACGACCACGATTGAATGGGCGGTATTTGGTCGGGCAGGTGTATATTTGGGTCTAAGTGGTTTGGGCCAACATTAGGGTTGAATATTAGAGGGGTTTTGGGTTGGTTTGAGGGGTTAGGTCTGAAAATAAAAGGGGTCATTTATTAAATACCCAGGTAATTGATAAAAATTAATTTATAAGATAATTAACAAATTATAAAAAATAATTTTCATGCATAGAAATGTTTTAAAATAATTAATCAAAATTTTAAAAATACAATGAGCCATTTTCTGGTAAAATAATGCAATAATGGATGCATGAGCATCCATTATTGTAACCAAAAGTGTAAATCTGGCCATTTGTGAAATAATTTGGACTTAGTATGACTATAAATAGCAAAGTTAAATCATGAAATGTTATAAAGTCATTTGTGGTGCAATTTTGTAATTATTTACATAAATAAAATATTGGGATAAATTAATTTAAAATGTAGAAATTATGGGAAAATATCAATTGATGCTAATGCATAGTTTTGAAAGTATATATGCATTTTAAAAATATTATAGGGAAAAATTGGGTATCAACAACTGGTATGCCTGAACCCTTTGTAACTTCATTCTTTATGCTTTGCTCGACTAGCATGCTTTAATTCCCAGTATGATTCTGTCCTTTACATGATTCTATGATCCCATTTAGTAACACTGTTAATTTAGGATTAAGTTGTTTTGAATAATATGAATCCTCTCATAAGTTAGCCTAAGGTTTGATTTGTTTCATGCACTGCTTGTCAATTTTTATACCTATTCTGAACTTTGCACACCATGAACATGTAATCAGTCGACTTGTTGCTTACCCCCCCCCCCCCTTCACGGTTTGTTTATTTCATGTACTTGTTCAATTCAATTGTTTGTCAATTTGTTGCTTAACTCCTCTGCCCTGTCTGTTTATTTCATGTATTTGGCCAATTCAATTATTTGCCCAACTGCTTCTGTGATGAATCCATGACCGTCTTAAGTACTAGCATGAGTACTTAGCTAAACTAGACTTCAATTTATTTGAGCTATGTGTTTGAGCATGAATTATGTTTGTTTTTTCTTGGTGCAGTTCTGCCTGTAACTCTATGTTCTGAATCTTGTTTCTTCTGAAATCCAACTATTTTAAAACCTGCCTCTTCTCCCTTTCATGTACTGATTTTAAATCCCCACTCCTAGTCTCTTAGGTTCTCAACCACCCCAGTGTGAGCACTGCCTAAGGTCCACATGAGACTCTTCTGAACACTGACACACTGGGGGCTGGTTTTCCAATCTCTTATGAATTGCTTTCTGAATGTGCGGTTCTGGTGTGAGCATTGCCTCGGGTTCCTGAGACCCTTGGGAACTTTGACACGCTGGAAACCTGTTTCTAATGGACTGTGGAGGAATCATTGTGTTGTTGTTATTGTGGAAGGCCTGGTTCCCGGGTTTATTTGGGCCTATGAAGGCTCCCTATAGTGTAATTATTACCATTATGTAATTCATTTTGATATTTTGGGCTGCAATAACAGATTTGGGGATATTTAGTGAAGCTGGGGGTTTTACTTATATCTTTGTTAAAATTGTTTAGAAATCCTTCCTATAGGACTTTTACGATCATTTTGATCATGTATTTTATATTTGCATACTAGAGATCATGCTTATAGGACTTTCATTTAATTTTGTACATTAGAAATCCTGTTCATACGATCTATACATGTTTTCAACAAATGTGCATTCGCAGTCATGCCTATAGGACCGTTTTGTTTGAGCTAATTATCTTCCATGGAAATCTGTTTAAATTATGCCCATATACAGTTAATAGATATCATGCCTATAGGACTAAAATCAGTTTCAAACTTAGAAATCCTGCCTATAGGGTTTAAATCAATCTTGCAATAGATATCATGTCTATAGGACTAAAACCAGTTTCAAACTTAGAAATCCTGCCTATAGGGTTTAAATCAATCTTGCACTAGATATCATGTCTATAGGACTAAAACCAGTTTCAAACTTAGAAATCCTGCCTATAGGGTTTAAATCAATCTTGCACTAGATATCATGTCTATAGGACTAAAACCAGTTTCAAACTTAGAAATCCTGCCTATAGGGTTTAAATCAATCTTGCACTAGATATCATGTCTATAGGACTAAAACCAGTTTCAAACTTAGAAATCCTGCCTATAGGGTTTAAATCAATTCAGCATTTAGAAAGCATGCCAATAGGATTGAAAAACAATAAAACCTATCTTTATAAGTTAAAATCAGTGCTACAGTTAGAAATCATGTCTATAAGTCTATAATCAACAAGCTTGTAGAAATCATGTCTATAGGATTCTGTTCGTAGGACTTAAAAATGATTCTGGGTTTATAATTGTGATATATTACTGCATGAAGTGCCCAGATTCATGCTGAATAAATTCAGTAGGCAAACAAATAAGTTTTAATGCTCGCCTTAACAAAAACTGACTCTGCACTCTGTTTTCTCACATAGATATCATGCCTATAAGATTCCAAAGTTAATAAAGTTTGCTGATTCAATTGCGTGCTTTTGTTGTCTATGTGTGGAGGTCAATGTGAGCCCATACTTGTTCTTTATCTGAAAGTCCTATTTGTTTTTGTTTGTCGCCTAGATTTCATATTTTTAAGTAATATAGGTTGGTCTAGAACTATCCCAAATAGAGGTCCTAATACCTCCAGGGCCATAGGCAAGGGACGGATAGTGCACGCATAAGGAACGAGCTAGAAATTACTAGAAAGCTTAAGTAACAACTTAAAGATAGTAATTAGATAGTAAGGAGATGATAGTTCGTGTGCTTAGTACTATGAGTAACACCTCGACTTGAGGAAGTTACAAAGTCTTGCATGGAATGATCCTATAGGCTAAAAAACTTAGGACACCCCCCCCCCTCCCATACTCTTGTTTAAAATAAATTGAATCTTGTATTTGCCCAAATTGTTTTCCTTCCTTGTTTTTAGACTACTTCGCTTAATTTAAGTTCGGTCGCGACCCACCGTTATGGACCTCGAGGGGTGCCTAACACCTTACCCTCAAGGTAACTTGATCCCTTACCCAATCTTTAGTGATGTAGACTAGTCAAACAGAGTTATCTGCAAATAGGTGCCCTAACGCACCTTAAAAATTGTTAGGTCGCAACCCGATTTCGCGAGAAAAAGGTGGCGTGACAGCATGGCAACTCTGCTGGGGATATTTTTAGGCTCTTACCATAACGAACCTGATTTTTGTGAATTAGTCTTTAAGCATGCCTTTATTATTCCGTCAATACTTGCATACCCCTTCCCGTTCCCACTTTATGTGAATTTATTTGCCTATCTTCAGTCATTTACTATTTCTCTTTCTTGTTTTATTACTCTTTACTATGGAAACTGACTCGTCTCCTTGTTTTCTTTCTTAAATGCCTTTACCATTATTAAATACCGCATTTATCATTTTTTTCGTGCAAATACGTGACAACGTGCTATTTTCTATTGCATAAAGCATGCTCAACATCATATTCCACTCGTGTGTAATTAATACTTTAGCAACACTTGATGAGTGTTTGCGCTCTTCCTATATATCACCTTTTGAATTCGGAAAGGACTAGTTGCAGTAAAACTAGTCGATCAGCGGTGCAGTCGATGATTCCGTGCCTTTCCCCCTCAAGTTTCGGAAAGGCCTATTTGCGGTAAACTGTACATGCATTGTTGATACCTAATTTTCCCCATATATATATTTTTTCAAATGCATATATATTTTTAAAAATAATGCATGAGCATCAATTAGTATTTTTTCATAATTTTCTGTAATCTTAAAAGATTTTTAATTAATTTATTTCATCATTTTATTATCTAAATAATTACTAATTACATCACACATAATTTTATCATAATTTTATTGCTTAATTTTATCATTCTATATTTATATTAAGTGTTAATTATTTTATGCATAATTACATTTACATTTTTAGGTTATAATTGCAATAACTTTGCAACAGTAGCCCATGTGTGCATAATTACTTTATTTTACACGAAAATGATTTTTTATATTTTTATATTAAGTAATTATTTTAAATTATTTTCATACACAAATAGCATATTTCATCATTTATTAATTATTTTTATAATTTTATTTTATTAAATTAAGTGGGTATTTAAAACATCGCCTCTTTTCAATTAAATTTTCGAACCCCAGCCCAATTATTATAACCCAATACCCATAACCCAATACCCACTAAACCAATAACCCACTAAACCAATATTCATAACCCGCCCCAGCGTAATTTAATCCCGGCCGTTGATCTCAGAAGATCAACTGTCCAGGATCAACCTTTAATTTTTAATTACACCCAAACCTAAACCTACCCTCATTTCCCCCAACTCATTGTCCTTCCATCCCATCTCTTCTCTCTTCTCTCTCCCCCTCCCCCCTTCTAACCCTAGCCCGTCGTCACTGATATCCCCCTCGATTCATGGGGTCTTCTTTCAATTCCTTGCCTTATCCAGCCTCATCTCTCTACTGGTTGTATAATTTTCATGTTACTTGAGGATAATCTCAAGGGATTCGAACCAGATTTGGTTCTAGGTCTCTCATTTCTCGATTAATCCGTCTATGTTCACTCCGGTATTTGTGAGTACTAGTATTTTCGTGTTTTATGATTTCAAATCTATGGTTCAAACCAGATTTGATTCACCTATGTTTATTTTCATGAACCTAGCTATTTCTAGTTAAATCCATTTAGATCTCTTTAGATCTGAAGCGATTTTGAGTTTGTTTGTTATTTTTCCCTTAGCATTTTCTGTTTTTACTATTATTATTAACCGATTTCATTTTTTCCTAAAGCTAGGGTTTTGATTTCTAATGGGGTTTCCGCAAAAATATTTACGCGTTTAAATGATTCAACTCTGGTTTTCTTCTTTACTGTTTTGACTGATTTTTACTTGAGTTTCATTTCTATGTCTTTGATATGCCTTGGGGTTTCATTGCCTGTTTACCTTAGCTCTGTCAATTAAAGTGATTAGTTGATTTACTTGCCTAATTAGGGTTTGAAATTGTGCTTACCTTTAAAACCGATATTTCCGTATCAGATTTTTACCTGTTCTTTCCTTATGCGTGATTAATAATTGGTACTACTTTCCTTAATTCCTTTGCTGGCCTGATTTTTGGGCTTTGATTATTATGACCGACCTATAATTGAATTCTAGACTTACTGCTTACCTTATTTAGCCCTAATCTTGTCTGTTGATTTATTCCGTGAAAGACTCTCCTTAATTTAAGTAATACTTACGTGATTCTGCCCTATTAAATGGTTTGTGTTAACCCTAATTGATTGGTTAATTGATTTTTTATAACCTTATTTGTGTATAATTAAGTTTATACTTTATTTGGTTTTGTTCTATTGTATGCTATAAAAAGCCCTTCCCTTGCCCTGATTTTATGTCACGACCCAAAATCCTAACTTAGGTCGTGATGGCGCCCAACAGCGAGGTCAGGCAAGCCAAATCTCAATTTGCTAAGAGTTCTTTCTTATTATTAAACATTTCAACATATACTAAATTTTTATAACTTAAAACATGAATCGACAAGGATAATTAGCCAGTTTTTTTAATCAAAAGCAGTCATGAAGAGGCGTAAGCCAATATGTATATACAAACCCGAAATCCATAATAACCATCACGTGTGTGCCAGGAACTAGTGTCACAAGTCCTATGGGCGTACTAACAGAATATACAAAAGATTTAATATACAGTCCCACTGTCTGAAGGAAATAGACGGGAAATAAGCAAGAGAAACCCCATGGTGCTGCCGGAGATCGCCAGAAGAAAGCAGCTCACCGTGAAGTCAGGTTCGTCTATAATCAAAATCAAGCTTCGATCCGACAACCAGATGCACCAGCCTCAGAACCTGTACAATTAAGTACAGAAGCGTAGCATGAGTACATAAATATATATGTACCCAGTGAGTATCCCGCCTAACCTCGAAGAGGTAGTGACGAGAGATCGACTGGACACTCACTAAGGTCCAACAGTATAATTTAATAGAATATGATGGAAACGGTAGGCATGTAAAGGCAGTGAAGCAACAAATATATATAAGGCACTGAAATCCAAGGAAGTACTGGGAATGAATAAAACAATTACTACTTCACCTTCCCCCAAATATCTGTCAAATCAATGTCCATGAATTTAGTAACAAATAAATCATGCGCATGCAGGGTAAGGACAACCGGCCGGAGTCATAACTTAGTCATGTCCGTGCAGTGCCGAGAGTCAAACGGCCCGAACCATAAGTGCACCTTTCCATAAAGTACTCACATCTATGCACTGCCGAGGATCGAATGGCCCGAACCAAAAGTGTATCTCTGCCATAAAGTAATCCTCTCTATGCACTGCCGAGGATAGAACGGCCCGAACCAAAAGTGCATATCTCAATCCGTCGTGGCATACGGCCCGTTCCCATAAGAGTGGGGGAAAGCACACTCGCTCGCGGAATATAAATCGCGAAGCTGTCACATGCATCATTATTCCTTTTTAATTTACTTTTCAGCGAACAATTCCTTACAAGTTTTCTCAAATTCCATGACTTCAGAGAAATAAGCCCATGTAAAATTTAATTTATTAAGCATATAGTTCATATCAAGTAAAACACAAGGCATAATGTGGACCTAACTACCCGGACATAATAGTAATAGCCGCTACGTACGGACTCTCGTCACTTTGTACGTATGTAGACCCCACAATTATCACATATAGCATTTAAATCACCTAGGGGGACAGTTCCACCTTACAAGGTTAGAAAGGAGACTCATCTCGCGTCGCACCTACTCCCCGGGTCAAGAATGCGCCTAAAACTCCGAACTCGACACCCACAGACTCGAAACTAACCAAATGTTATACAAATATATCAATTTATATTCAAAGCATGGAATTCTCCTATTACTTAGTCAAATTCACCATTCTTGAAGAAATCCCAAAATCCAATCCCGGGCCCGCATGCCCGGATTCCGAAAATTCTCGAAGGAAATACTCACCCATAACCTAAGGATCGTTAATATATGATTTTTGTATGAATTCATAGCCAATGCACGGGTAATTTTCTACATTTTCAAAAGCCCTAGGTTACTACCCCCAAATCCTTAATTTTCACTAATTAGGTAGTTAATTTAGCTTGTAATCCATGCATGAAACTAATATTAGGGTAAAATTTACTTACCTTTAATAACTAGGTCGTTTGCCCATCTTGAATGCTGAAAATCGTCCCAAGGAAGAAGAAGAAGATGAGGAAAGTGAATTAAATCCCGTTATAAAAACACACTGCCTAGATGCCCCTTCTATGTGAATGCATCAAGGGCAGTGCGTTCACGATGAGAAAATGGCCAGGACTGATGAGNATGCGAACGCATAGGGCAAATTTTCACTCCCGCCCAGATCCTTCTAGAGAACGCGGCAGAGCAACCACGAACGCATAGAAGGAAACCAGACACAGAAATTCTGGTGTTTTGCATTTAACTCCGAGGGGTTCGAAACTCACCCGAGCCCCTCGGTATCCCATCCAAAGGCACTGGCAGGTCTGTATTCATGATACAGACTCGCTCGAATTTACGAAACGTGAAAAACAACAACGAAACTAAGAATTTGACCCCAAAACCAAATTGAATCAAACTTTGAACTTAAAGTCCTAAAATTTGCTAACAATGCGCCGAATTGGCCTATACTACTCGGAATGACACCAAATTTTGCAGGCAAGTCATAAATGACATGACGGAACTATTCCCTATTCGAAATTCCGTTCGGACCTCGATAACACAAAAACATGTCCTAAACCACAATTAAATTAAGGAAATCCTTATTTCGATATTTGGCGCCGAAACACTCCCGGGTAATCCAAAACCCATTCCAAACATACGCCCAAGTCTGAAATCATCATACGAAGCTACTGGAACTGTCGAAACTCGATTCCGAGGTCGTTTACTAAAAATGTTGACCGTAAGTCAAACTTGGCCTTAAAGGCTAACCTTAAGGAACCAAGTGTTCCTGTAGCACTCTAAACACTTCCGAATCCCGAACCACCAGTCCTCGCAAGTCATAAATCATAATAAGCCGCTATGGGAAGTTTCATTTAGGGGAACAGGGTCCGATAACGCAAAACGACCGGTCGGGTCGTTACATTCTCCACCTCTTAAACAAACGTTCATCCTCGAACGGGTCTAAAATCATACCTGAAGTTCTGAATAAGTGCTGATATCTGCTCTGCATGTCCTCCTCGGACTCGCAGGTCCCTTCCTTGACTGGTTGGCCCCTCCACTGGACCTTCACTGTAGAAACTCTCTTGGACTTCAACTGGCGATCCTGCCTATCAATAATAGCAACTGGCTCCTCCTCGTAGCCCAACCCATCATCCAACTGAATAGTGTTGAAATCAACCACGTGAGAGATGTCGGTGTGGTACCTCCGGAGCATGGATACATGAAAGACCGGATGAACTCCTGATAAACTGGGAGGTAAGGCTAGCTCATAAGCAACCTCCCCAACTCGCCTCAACACCTCGAAGGGACCTATAAACCTCGGGCTGAGCTTGCCCTTCTCCCCAAACCTCATAATACCCTTCATCAGCGAGACCTTTAACAGAACCTTGTCTCCCTGCATAAATGATACAACACGCGCCCTCTGATCCGCGTAACTCTTCTGTCTGGACTGTGCTGTGCGGAGCCTCTCCTGAATCAACTTCACCCTCTCCAAAGCATCCCTCACCAGGTCGGTACCATATAACTTAGCCTCACCAGGCTCAAACCACCCGATAGGGGAACGACATCGCCGACCATACAAAGCCTCAAATGGAGCCATCTCGATGCTGGACTGGTAGCTATTATTGTAAGCAAACTCGGTCAAAGGCAAAAACTGGTCCCACTGAACTCCGAAGTCAATCACGCATGCCCTGAGCATGTCCTCTAATATCTGGATTGTACGCTCCGACTGACCATCAGTCTAAGGGTGAAATGATGTGCTGAGATCTATCTTGGTGCCCATCTCACTATGCAATGCTCTCCAGAAATGCGAGGTGAACTGAGGTCCTCGATCTGATATAATGGACACCAACACACCGTGCAACCGGACTATCTCCCGAATATAGATCTGGGCTAACCTCTCAGAAGTAGAAGTAGTGGCTACTGGAATGAAATGCGTCGATTTGGTCAATCTATCCAAAATGACCCAAACCGCGTCAACATTCCGCAAAGTCCGAGGCAACCCAACCACGAAATCCATAGTGACGCGCTCCCATTTCCACTCAGGAATGGGCATCTGCTGAAGTAGGCCTCCTGGCCTCTACTGCTCATACTTCATCTGCTGGCAATTAAGACACCTAGTCACATACTCCATGATGTCCCTCTTCATCCGCCTCCACCAGTAATGCTGCTTCAAATCATGATACATATTCGTAGCACCAGGATGAACAGAATACCGAGAACTGTGTGCCTTCTCTAGAATCCTCTTCCTCAGGCCATCAACATTATGAACATATAAGCGGCCCTGAAGTCTCAGAAAACCATCCTCGCTAATAGTAACCTCCTTGGACCTAACCTGAACCACTGCCTCCCATAGCTCTGCCAAACACGAATCATCATACTGCCGAGCCTTAATCTCCCCAAATAACAAAGATTGAGCAACCACATGTGCTAAAACTCGATGAGGCTCTAAAAGGTCTAATCTCACCAGGTGATTGGCCAAGGACTGAATGTCCAAGGCCAGAGGTCTCTCCTCTGCTGCAATATAAGCCAAGCTACCCATACTTTTCGCCTTCCTGCTCAAAGCATTTGCTACCACATTTGCCTTGCCCGGATGATAAAGAATGGTGATATCGTAATCCTTCAACAATTCAAGCCATTTGTGCTGCCTCAAATTAAGATCCCTCTACTTGAACAAGTGCTGCAAGCTACGGTGGTCTGTATAAACCTCATAGGACACTCCATATACGTAGTGCCTCCAAATCTTAAGAGCATGAACAATCGCCGCCAACTCCAAGTCGTGCACAGGGTAATTCTTCTCATGAACCTTCAGATGGCGCGAAGCATAAGCAATAACTCTCCCTTCTTGCATCAACACACACCCCAAGCCAACGCGCGAAGCGTCGCAATATACTGTATACATCCCAGAACCGGAAGGCAATACTAGAACTGGTGCTGAGGTCAATGCTTTCTTGAGCTTCTAAAAGATCACCTCACACTCGTCAGTCGGAACGGGGCATTCTTCTGAATCAATCTAGTCAATGGAGCTGCAATAGTAGAGAACCCCTCCACAAATCGGCAATAATAGCCTGCTAGGCCCAAAAACCTCCTGATCTCTGTAGCTGAGGTAGGACGCGACCAACTCTGAACTGCCTCGATCTTCTGAGGATCAACCTTGATGCCCTCTCCGAATACTACATGCCCTAGGAATGCTACGGAATCCAACCAAAACTCACACTTGGAGAACTTAGCATATAGCTTCTGTTCCCGCAAGGTCTGGAGCACCACTCTCAAATGCTGCTCGTGCTCCCCTAGGCTACGTGAGTAAATCAAGATGTCATCAATAAAGACAATAACAATGGAATCAATTTATGGCCTGAACACCCTATTCATCAAGTCCATGAATAATGTTGGGGCATTAGTCAAGCTAAATGACATCACCAGGAACTCATAGTGAACATATCTCGTATGAAAAGCAGTCTTCGGAACATCTGAGACCTGAATCTTCAACTGATGATATCCCGATCTCAAATCAATCTTAGAAAACACCCGAGAACCACGCAACTGGTCAAAAAAATCAATAATGCGCGGCAAAGGATACATATTATTAATGGTGACCTTGTTCAACTGGAGGTAATCAATACACATCTGCATGGACCCATCATTCTACTTTAGAATAGAACTGGAGCAACCCACGGCGATACAGTCGGTCTGATGAACCCTTAGCTAACAAATCCTCAAGCTGACCCTTCAACTCCTTCAGAGCCATATGATAAGGAGGAATAGATATAGGTTGGGTGCCTGGAGCTAAATCAATGCAGAAATCAATATCACGGTCCGGAGGCATGCCTGGAAGGTCTGAAGGAAATACATCAGCAAACTCTCGAACCACTGGAACTGAATCAACCGTTGGAGACTCGGCGGTGGTGTCCCGCACATAAGAAAAATAGGCCAGACAACCCTTCTCGACCATATGCCGTGTTAGATTTCCATGCCAAGACAGTTACTTTAGCCATGCCCGAGTCGCTGGAAAATCTCGAGGAGGTGGTGGAGGTGCTGAATATAAAGGCTTGCTGGGCTGACCACTACTAAAATGACCTCTACCCCTACCTGGGGCACCTCTGAAATCTCTAGAGAATCTAGCCCTCTTGTCTTGCTGCCCTTGCTCCCTGCTCCTCGACCGATACCCCTCGATCCTGCGGGCAATCTCTACCACGAGCTGATAAGGAGTACCCATCTCCGCCTCTCGGGTCATGGTGGCCCTAATACTTGGATGTAACCCAGCCGCAAATCTCTGCACCCTCTCTACATCAGTAGGTAGTATCATGAGTGCATGGCAAGAAAACTCTGAAAATCTGGCCTCATAGATTTGTCACTGACATTTGTCCCTGCTCTAGCCGCTCAAACTGATACCGCAGCTCTTCCCTCTTAGAGGGTGGGATATACCTATCCAGAAACATCTGCGTGAACTGCTACCAAGTGATAGGAGGAGAATCTGCTGGCATGCTGAGAATATAGGATTGCCACCACCTACGAGCTCTGCCCTCCAACTGAAAGGTAGTGAAATCCACTTCATAGGACTTTAGTATCCTCATGTTGTGCAGTCTGTCCCTACGGGCATCCTCACCTCGCTCACCCCCAAAGACTGGAGGGTGCAATCGAGTCCATCTATCCAATAACTTCTGCAGATCGCCGTCCGCAGCTGGTCTGGGCTCAGGTGCTGCTGCAACAGGCTAGACCCCACCCACGAGCAGTGTACCGGGGTATGATGTAACGCTGCTACCTGGCCTGCAGCTTGGGAAGTAGGGGTCTGGACTCCCCCTCCCGCTTGAGAAGTGGCAGGATCTGCTGGAAATAAACCAGCCTGGGATATAATGTCCATAAATCTCATCATACGGCCCATGACTGCCTGGCGCCGTCATGAAGTCTACTGGAGCAGGGTCTGCTGGAGGCACGTCATCCTGCTCCTCTATAATAGGGTCCTCTGGTGGCAGAATCGGGATAGCTCTGGGACGCCCTCATCCCCTACCGTGGGCCGGTGCCCTCCCCCGGCCTCTGCCACGGTCTCGGACAACAGGGGTAGAGGCCCTTCCCGGATCTGGAACATCAGATGCACATGTCCTCACCATCTCTGAGAGAATAGAAGAATGAATTTAGTAAATCATCGACTGCACGATAGAATAAGAACAAAGAGAGGTTTCCTAACACCCTATAGCCTCCTGAAGATAAGTACAGACGTCTCCGTACCGATCCGCAAGACTCTACTGGGTTTGCCTGTGACTCGTGCGACTTACGTGAACCTAGTGCTCTGATACCATGTTGTCACGATCCAAAATCCTAACTTAGGTCGTGATGGCGCCCAACAGCGGGGTTAGGCAAGCCAACTCTCAATTTACTAAGTGGTCTTTCTTATTAGATTAAATATTTCAACATATACTCAGTTTTTAAAACTTAAAACATGAATCGACAAGGATAATTAGCCAGTTTTTTTAATCAAAAGCAGTTATGAAGAGGCGTAAGCCAATATGTATATACAAACCCGAAATCCATAATAACCATCACGTGTGTGCCAGGAACTAGTGTCACAAGTCCTACGGGCGTACTAACAGAATATACAAAAGATTTGATATACAGTCCCACTGTCTGAAGGAAATAGACGGGAAATAAGCAAAAGAAACCCCATGGTGCTGCCGGAGATCGCCAGGAGAAAGCAGCTCACCGTGAAGTCAGGTCCGTGTATAATCAAAATCAAGCTCCGGTCCGACAACCAGATGCACCAGCCTCAGAACCTGTACAATTAAGTACAGAAGCGTAGCATGAGTACATAAATATATATGTACTCAGTGAGTATCCCGCCTAACCTCGAAGAGGTAGTGACGAGAGGTCGACTGGACACTCACTAGGTCCAACAGTATAATTTAACAGAATATGATGGAAACGGTAGGCATGTAAAGGCAGTGAAGCAACAAATATATATAAGGCACTGAGTCCAAGGAAGTACTAGGAATGAATAAACAATTACTAATTCACCTTGCCCCAAATATCTGTCAAGTGAATGTCCATGAATTTAGTAACAAATAAATTATGTGCATGCAGGGTAAGGACAACCAGTCGGAGTCATAAGATAGTCATGTCCGTGCACTGCCGAGGGTCGAACGACCTGAACCATAAGTGCACCTTTCCGTAAAGTACTCACATCTATGCACTGCCGAGGATCGATATGGCCCGAACCAAAAGTGCATCTCTGCCATAAAGTAATCCCTCTCCCATAAAGTAATCCTCTCTATGCACTGCCGAGGATCGAACGGCCAGAACAAAAAGTGCATCTCTCAATCCGCCGTGGCATACGGCCCGTTCCCATAAGAGTGGGGGAAATCACAATCCGCTCGCGGAATGTAAATTGCAAAGTGGTCACATGCACACACATTATTCCTTTTTAAATTACTCTTCAGTGAACAATTCCTTACATGTTTTCTCAAATTCCATGACCTCAGGGAAATAAGCCGCATGTAACATTAATTTATTAAGCATATAGTTCATATCAAGTAAAACACAAGGCATGATATGGGCCTAACTACCCGGACATAATAGTAATAGCCGCTACTTACGGACTCTCGTCACTTTGTACGTACGTAGCCCCCACAATTATCACATATAGCATTTAAATCACCTAGGGGGACAGTTCCCCCTTACAAGGTTAGAAAGGAGACTCACCTTGCGTCGCACCTACTCCCCGGGTCAAGAATGTGCCCGAAACTCTGAACTCTACACCCACGGACTCGAAACTAGCCAAATGTTATACAAATATATCAATTTATATTCAAAGCATGTAATTCTTCTATTATTTAGTCAAATTCACCATTCTTGAAGAAATCCCAAAATCCAACCCCGGACCCGCATGCTCGGTTTCCGAAAATTCTCAAAAGAAACACTCACCCGTAACCTAAGGATCGTTAATATATGATTTTTGTATGAATTCATAGCCAATGCATGGGTAATTTTCTACATTTTCAAAAGCCCTAGGTTACTACTCCAAATCCTTAATTTTCACTAATTAGGTATTTAATTTAGCTTGTAATCCATGCATGAAACAAATATTAGGATAGAATTTACTTACCTTCAATAATTAGGTCGTTTGCCACTCTTGAATGCTGAAAATCTTCCCAAGGAAGAAGAAGAAGATGAGGAAAATGAATTAAATCTCGTTATAAAAATAGACTGCCCAGCTGCCCCTTCTATGCGAATGCATCAGGGGCAGTGCGTTCGCGATGAAAAAATGGCCAGTCCTGATGAGGCCTTCTATGCGAACGCGGAGAGGTCTTCGCAAACGCGGAGGCTAGCCAGGCTAGACCTACGCGAACGCGGCTAGGGGGGTGCGAACGCACTGAGTAAGGGCTAAGCTAGTCTGGCCCAATGCCCTACCTTATGCGAATGCGGAGCACCTATGTGAACGCATAGGGAAAATTTTCACTCCCGCCCAGATCCTTCTATGTGAACGGCAGAGCAACCGCAAACGCATAGAAGGAAACCAGACACAAAAATTCTGGTGTTTTGCATTTAACTCCGAGGGGTCCGAAACTCACCCGAGCCCCTCGGGACCCCGTCCAAAGGCACTGCCAAGTCAGTATTCATGATACGGACTCGCTCGAATTTACGGAATGTGAAAAACAACAACGAAACTATAAATTCGACCCCAAAACCAAATTGAATCAAACTTTGAACTTAAAGTCCTAGAATTCGCTAACAATGTGCCGAACCGACCTATACTACTCGGAATGACACCAAATTTTGCAGGCAAGTCATAAATGACATAACGGAACTATTCTTGATCTCGTAATTCCGTCCGGACCTTAATAACACAAAAAGACGTCCCAAACCACAATATTAACTTAAGGAAATCCTTATTTCGATATTTTGCGCTGAAACGCTCCCGAGTCATCCAAAACCCATTCCGAACATACTCCCAAGTCCGAAATTATCGTACAAAGCTACTGGAACCATCGAAACTCGATTTCGAGGTCGTTTACTAAAGATGTTGACCGAAGTCAAACTTGGCCTTAAAGGCCAACCTTAAGGAACCAAGTGTTCCTATAGCACTCTAAAGACTTCCGAATCCCAAACCACCAGTCCCCGCAAGTCATAAATCATAATAAGCCGCTATGGGAAGTTTCATTTTGGGGGAACGGGGTCCAATAATGCAAAACGACAAGTCGGGTCGTTACATTTTATACACTGAGACTTAGACTGAGACATTGACACTCAGACTCACACACATGTTTTACAACCTCCTCATTGAAACTCTTAAACTTTATGTTCTCCCAAAAAACTCAAGTTCTCACTTTCTGTTATTCTGATTTGCTGCATTGTCTAGCCGGCTTAAAGCCAAGGCTAGTCTTTTCATTTCTGTTCTATGTGCTTATTTGGTTAGTTTATTTCAAAACCTCAGCATGTTTCTGTTTTCTATATGCCCACATGATTTCACTTAGTGATAATGCTAACTAGGTTATCTCCAAAAATGTGAAACCCTGTATAATCAGTTGTATGTTCCTTGTTCTGCTAGTTCAAGTATCCTTGCTCTTTTGTGATTACTTTAAATACAGGTACGAATATCTAGTTTGAATAAATACCAATCTGCTTAGACTATTTGTTAAATATGGATTCTATTTATTTCCAAGTACAACTTTGTTTGCAACCATGTAATCTGAATCTGTTTGCTTCTGAAAACCAAATTGTTTTCCAATCGGTTCCCTCTTATCCCTTATGTACTGGTTTTCAAACTTCTACTCTTAGTTATCTATGTTCCTACCACCCCCAGTGTGAGCACTGCCTAGGTTCCTTGAGACTCCTCCGAACTTTGACACATTGGGGCTGGTCTTCCAATTTTTTATGAACTACTTCTTTAAGTTTGGTCCGGGTGTGAGCATTGACCGGGGTCCCCGAGGCCCTTGGGAACTTTGACGCACTAGGAACCTAATTCTATGTGCCATGGATGGACCACCTATATACTTCAGACTTGCTTTGCTTGAAGGCCTAGTTTCCAAGTTAATATTGGGCCTATGAAGGCTCCCTATAGTATAATGAATTTTGCTGTGTAATTTATTCATTATTGGGCTGTTGTAATGTAATAATCTCTGTAATAAACAGATCTGGGGTTATTAGTAAAAGCTGGGGTTTTTTATATATCTTTGTTAAAAAACTCGGGTAGAAATCCTGCCTATACGTCTATTGTGTTGGTTCCTTATGTGCATGTTACTGTTCATTTATAGCACCTGCCTATAGGATATTTTTTCTGACTGTTTGTGACTCTGAATCTTTATATTTTCGGCATATTAGAGACAATGTCTATAGGATTTTTGTTAATTCTACATTAGAATCCATGTTTATAGGATCTACACATATTTCCAATCTCAACGTGCATTAGTGATCATGTATATAGGATCATATTTGTATGAATTAATAAACTTTCCTGGTGACTTGTCTAAATTTATGCCCAACTGTGATTAATAGAATTCATGCCTATAGGGATTAAAAATCAGTTTCAACTTAGATATCATACCAATAGGATATATCAAAATCAGTTTTCTTCAATTTAGATACCACGTCTATAGGAAATAAACAAAACAGTTTTCTTCAATTTAGATATCATGCCTATATGAGTTAATTAATTCTGCAAATTAGGAGGCATGCCTATATGATCTAAAGAGATAAAATCTATTTTCATGAGACAAAATCAGTAACTCGCTCAGAAACCATGTTACAGGTCTATAATTAACACTTGTAGATGGCATGCCTATAGGATTCTGCTCTGGCTATCACTTAGGCAAACTTATAGGGTTTCTAAGGATTCTGGGCCTAAAACGGTGACATCATGCTGCCTGAAATATGCCAAGATTCAAAGCTTAATAAAATCAGTAGGCAAATTGATAGGTATCGATGCTCGTTTTGAAACTAGTTTCTTACATTCTGTTTATGCCCATCTAGATATCCTTCCTATAGGATCCTAAATTAATGAAATTTGCTAATTGAACTGCGTGCACTTGTTGTTACTTGTGGAGATTAACATGAGCCCTTATTTGCGCCTTACATGATAGTCCTATCTGAATTTTGACCCGTGCGCTAATACTATGTGTAGCACCCCAACTTGGGGAAAGTTACCAAGTATTTCATGGAAATAATCCTATAGGCTAAAAACTTAGACCCCTTTTAATTCATGTTTTGAAATAATAGTTGTCTAAATTGCTTTATTTTCCTTTAAGACTAATTCGCTTAACTAAGTTCAGCCAGGACCCACCGTTGTGGACCTCGAGGGGTGCCTAACACCTTCCCCTCAAGGTCATTTCGATCCCTTACCCAATCTCTGATGATTCAAACTAGTTTTATGAGTTAACTGCTCTAGGTGCCCTAACGCACCTTAATCCGTTAGTTGGCGACTCTTCAAATCCCATACTCCCATACCAAAAGGAAGGGAGTTGTCCCAAAAAACGTCGAAACCCGATTTCGCAAGGAAAAGGGGCCTCGACATGTATCATGGTCAAACCTAGCCTGGGTTAATATGTTATCCACATAATAACCCTTTAAGAAAAGCCTTGTCTAAAGTCCACCAAGGTTTCCGTAATCCCAACGGACGCAACCACGATCTATGCATTAATTTGGAGAAATAAGTGCCAATATGCTAATCATTAATGTATAAATAGTCGAAACCGGAAGGGGAAAGGGTCTAACCTTATTTGTTTTACAGAAATGAGGCACGAAGTTCCCAGGTTCGGCATGGTCCGTAACATACCACCATTGTTGCTAGATGGGAAGACCTTCCGTCAAGCGATAAAAACCATGTGAAAAGAGCCCTTGGAAACCTACCTTCCTTATTAGATATCCAATCAAACAACATGTTGATCGAAGCTGCCATTATGTTCTGGGACGGAGAAAGGTCTATGTTCCGTTTTGGCAGCATAGAAATGACCCCTCTTTTGGAGGAAATAGGAGGATTCGTTGGACTACCTTGGGACAATCCCGGTTTATTGGTGCCGGAAAATCTCACTCCCAAAGGGTTTTTGAAAATGATGGGGTTAAAAAGGAATGACGACCTGGTGTGTCTGAAGAAGTCCTATATACCCTTCGACTTCCTTTATGAACAATACGGACACAACAAATCCTACCGTATCTTTCATGACGAGTTCTCCATCACTTCCTTGGGTTGGATTCATCGTAGGGTTTTCGTGTTCATCGTTTGCTTCTTGGGTATGATACTATTCCCAAGCAAAATGGACAGAATTCACACCAGACTGGCCATGGTAACCAAATCCTTAATTGAGGGAATCGAGGGGAAAATATATGTTATTGTCCTTATGATTATAGCAGACATATATCGGGCTTTGGATCGCTGCCAAAAGGGGTTCAAACACTTCGAGGGTAGTAATTTGCTACTACATATTTGGTTGCTAGAACATTTCCAGAGAGCTCAATACTGCCAAGAGTTTCCATGAAGGCCTTGGAATGATCACATAGCTTTTCATCACCCCAAGAGAATGACCTTTAACCTAGACATGTTTGCTCAACTGGAGAATGCTACAGAATGGGTGCAATTTTTTGACAACTTGACCGAGGACCAGATTCACTGGATGTTCGAATGGCTCCCCACTAGTGAGTTCATCATTCGATCCCGGGATGCTCCACACTTGGTGTTGATCGGGTTAAGGGGTATACACCCATATGTTCTTATCAAGGTGATGAGACAAGCTGGTAGAAAACATATTATACCACGAGTCTCCAAAAGGAGCCACTACAGGGAGGATTTCCAAGATGATGACATCCCATATAAATGTGAAGCTCAACATATGTGTCACTTGAAGATTATTATGTAAAGGGACACCATCAAGCCAGATCGATATCACGCAGGGCATGCATACTTCTACCCATCGTGGTGGAAGGACTGCATAGCGGGAATAGTCAAGCCATGGGTCGGTCGAGGAAACAGAGTTATAGATGAAGCTTTCGAAGCACATGTGAATTATAATAGACTGCGCAAAAGGGTTCGCGAGTCCAAGGCTGAGCATCTGGAACAACAAAAGACTAATATGGAACTGATCGATGAATGGAGGGAAATGACTACTAGGTCAAATGAAAGGCTAGAATATCTGGAGCAAGGTCTGATGGAGTTGGAAGGAAAAATGAGGAAAAGAGTCGTAGACTGCCAGAATGCTGGGGGTAGCGAATGAGGACATCTAGCAAGGGCATACCTGCTGCTTGACATGCGCGACCTGGGGAACCTGATCGTTGGAGCCAAGAGAATAAGGCCTGGAGAAGGTCCTTCTGGGACCAAGTAGATTAGGTTTATTTGTTCTTACTTTTCAAATGTAATAAGGCCAATTGCCATTAGTGACTTATCTTATTTAGTTTCGTTTTAGATTCGTCTTATTTATTACATTAATGAAATGAGGTAATTATTGGCATTTAAATCTCCAAATCTACTTGTCGCTAGGCTTACCGCGGGCACAACGAGGCTCCCAAATTAGGACGCGAATTTACATTCCTGCAATATGTGTTTAAATACTGCAAACATTTTTCAGAACTCTCACTAACTTGGTTACCTTTTGTTTTTGTTTCTTATTTTTTCTTTCTTTTAATTATTCTCATCCCATAAGGTTGGTTCACACATACTGGCATCATCAATATATCACACCAGATCCAGAGGCCCTTCACCTCCTCCTCCAAGTCCATCAAAAGGCAAAGGGAAAGCTAAGATGGATAATATGAGTGGCGAAAACGCACATGTTGAGAATGCGGAAACTTCTGATGGTCAGAGTACTCCGGCACCAAATGACTTGGTCTTACGGCTTAAAAAGAAAATACTTGAACTACAAGGTGAGCTTGAGCAGGTCCATAACTTGGCAAACCTCTCCCTCACACTAAATGTCCCGGATATCAACCATACGAATAGCCAAAACCCAGTATATCCTCAGAACACACCCAACCAATGCTCGCAGAATCCACCCACACCCCACAAATATACAACCCCTCCTCAAAATCCTTTACCCATACTACACCTCCTCAACATCAGTATCTCCCGACTCAATATCTGCAAACCACTTCCCACACTCTTCAAAATACCCCACAGCTTGTCCCCGATCCCCAAAATTCAACCAATGATCACCACTATACCCAAACTCCTGGCCTTCACCAAAATAACCTGTTGACCCATGTCATTGCATAGTTTTGAAGATTGACAAATGGCTGACACGTTGAACCAGGTTCATCAGAGCACACATCTTGAACTGTATAGTTGGCACATGAACCGTATATGCATAGGAGATATTTATGAATGTGAAACATCAATGCACCAAGAGATTGTCTCCTAATGCAAAAAGCTTGCAAACTAATGAGAAGATCGAAGTCGAATTCAGCAAGGGNGACTCTATAAATACTTGAGGTATTTCTGCTGGAATTCTACACGCACAAAAGCTGAAGTGAATCAAAATCTGAAAGCAAAGTTCCCAGAGTTATTTTGCTAGCAGAATTATTGTGCGATTCAAAGGCTATAGTTCAACTAGAGAACTAGTTCCATTTGTTTATCATTGAGTCTAGTTGGGTGTAGTAGGAGTTTTAATATTGTATCTTTTCAGCTTTCATAGAAGCAATTGTAATAGGTACGCATTGTTCAAGTTAGAGTTAACTTGAAGCTTGTAGAAATTAGCTAGGGGCTAGTTACTACAAAGGGATTAGAGTTAGTCCTAGGATTACAAAAGAGTTTATTTTGTAAGTCCGTTTGGCTCAGAGTTTTAGTGAAGAGTTTGAGCAAATCCTACTGAGGAGTAGGTCGTGGTTTTTTCACCTTTTGAGCCAGGTGTTTTCCACGTAAAAATCTCTGTGTTTTTACTTTACTGCTTTTATTATTCCGCAACAGTAGTAGTTGGAACACCAAGAAGAACCAGGTTCTTCTATTGAGACAGCACTCGAAAAATTGGGTACCTCAAAATTAACTTATATAATTGTGTGGTATTGACGTTAAAACATCAATTGGTATCAGAGCAGGTTATCCTTGAAAGGATAACACCTTGGAGAAGATCAAGATGAGTGCACCACCTAGAAATTGGGAAGGTCAATCAACTGCAAGGCCACCACTCTTCAATGGCCAGTATTACTCTTGGTAGACCTTCACCTGATTGGAGAAGACTATGAACTCTGGGACATAGTCACTGATGGTCCTCTAGCTACGATGAAGACTGCTGAAGGTATAGATATACCAAAGACTAGAGTTGATTACACTGTTGAGGATCTGAAGAAATGGGAGAAGAATGTAAAGACCAAAAAGTGGCTAGTGTGTGGAGTAGGTCTAGACGAGTTCAGCAGAATCCAAAGTTGCACCACTGCCAAAGAGATCTGGGATACCTTGCAAGTAGCCCATGCAGGAACACCTAAGGTAAAAAGGTCAAGAGGTACTCTATTATACTCTCAGTATGAAAACTTCACTATGAAAGAAGGAGAGACTATCCAAGAGATGTACACAAGGTTCACAACCTTGACTAATGAACTGAAGTCTCTTGGAAGAGTCATTCTTGAATAGGACAGGGTTGAGAAGATACTANACCCTGAGATTGGATGAGCTGATTGGAAACCTCACTGCCTATGAACTGAGAAGGCAGACAATGAAGATGGATGGTCCAAAGAAGGAGAGGAGTCTAGCACTAAGAATCACTGAGGTAGCAGATATGGAGAATGATGAGATGTCCATGATCACCAAAGAATTCAGAAACTTTCTCATGAGGAAGATAGGCATCTCTAGAGGAGGAAACTACAACAAAACAAAAGCCCCAGAAAGGCCAACCAACGAGGGATGCTATAAATGTGGTAAGACTGATCATCTCATCAAAAATTGTCCTCAGTGGGAAGTAGAATGGAAAAAGGAGAGATATGAAAGAAGGAACA
>ML421578.1:108805-122010 GCA_005239525.1 Nicotiana knightiana | reverse complement strand
TTTTTAGACACATTATAATTACGCCACATGAAATGCACCCGTAATTACAACATGTGATTTTTATTATAATTTGAAGTTGAAGACGGGGACATGAGTTGTCTCTCCCGAGTGTTGGTTAGGGTAGCTTTGGTATAATATTTGATTTTTTATCAAAATTTCGAACTAAAGGTATTCATTCTACCTAGAAGATCTCCTAAAACGATATTCATTGCTCTAAGAGAACATCTTATGGGCTATGGCCTCATCTAGCCCTGTTTTATCACATTAGGCCATCCTAAGTCAGCTCTCCTTGTAATAGGACTACTAGTTCTGAAAAGAATTTGTTTTTAGCCAACGATGGCAAATGTGGGAATCAGAACGTCCCTTGTTCGTTCAGATATATACACTTATGAAATTCAGATATCTAAATATGTTACTTGTTAATTCTGATACGAATGGGAAGATGAAACCACTCTACTTCTTCCAGAATTTTATGATTTCTAACAAAGATCATACCACAGGCGGTTTTATTAATTTTGAAACAGTAATCCTTACCAATTCTAAACAACCTAATCTCACGCATCTAAAGGATTAAAGTTCACACATATGTATACATTGATTTTTGCAAATTTATGAGACACAAGATAAACTGAAGATAATCTATTGATTCTATTCATGTTGAAACTCTACTGAATTTGAAATAATAATTTTCCCCAAAATCCAAACGGGGTGTTTATACAGATTTTACATACGTTCTTTTGTCTAATATCATTGCAGAACAGACAAAAATGTAAACTCGAAATTTCAGGAACATGAATAAAACTGAAATTAAGCGTACAGTCCAGTCTTAAATTACATTACAATGAAAGCTAAAGAAATACAGGGGGATTATAACTTGACTGCCGCTATACACTTTCCAGAATGAAAGAAACTAAAAATAAGATTCTAACTAATTTGCTGACTCGAAACTCCCTTGAGGCCTTACGTTCGAGCCTTCTCTTTGTAATCTGTAGAACACCCCAATATAATTTAGGTGTTGTGCAACTACCAAAACCAAACTGACCATGAAGAGGTCAGTTTTAATCCTGATATTGCGTGTGTTTAAACCATACTATCTGGCAGAATTATTTATGCGCTTTCTCAGTGAATATGATCATAAAAGGATCAACTCAACTCCGGAATGTCATTTTCATACTTTGGACCTTCAGTCCATATTAATTCCTTGACTTGGTTATGTAGGCATTTTAAGAGGATAAATCTGATCATAATAAAGGATTCAGATTCTTTCCTCTAAGGAGCCTTTGATTATCCACTTTATATCCGTAAAGGGTAATTTTCAGCACCCTAGGCTACTGTTTAGGCACTACCTAGGGGTGAATTTGACTATTAAAGAGTCAAATCCATCTACCCAGGTGCTAAAACTAACATAATTCTAAACTCTATAGGAACTTTGCTTATCTAGGCATTTTTTAGAGGATGAATCTGACCATCCAAGGGTTCAGATTCTCACTCTAATGGCCTTCTCAACTACATACTTTATACCCCTTTTGAAGGGTAAACTTCAGCCAACCTACTAAATTTGTGCACTAATCATGGGGTGAGTTTGATTATCAACAAATCAAATTCATCTACCCTAGTGCTGATGCTAACATAATTCCAAACTATACAGGGACTTTGATAATTTAGGCATTTTTAGAGAATGAATCTGGACATTTAAAGAGTCCAGATTCCTTATTCCAAAGCCCTTTTTGATCACCTATTTTATACCCTTAAGAGGGTGACTTTCAGCAACTAAACTATTGTTTAAGCACCTGATATGGGGTGAATTTGACCATTATAGAGGGTCAAATTCATCTACCCTAGTGCTGTTTCATAACAGTATCTAGATATCTAAAACCTGGAATAAACCAGTATTTCAGCATCTTTGTAGGATGAACTTAACCATGAGAGGTTAAGTTCATTACCCTTTGATGCTATTTTCCAACATAAACATTGATTGCACAGACATATAACAGGCAGTTTTAAGATGAAACAGACTTATGTAAAATTCAGAGATTAGAATCTAAACAAACATAATGTGTTACTCTCTATATATGCACATAAGTTTATACAGAAATAAGTCTACACAAATAAAAATGCAGATTCATGGGGGAAAGACAACAAATTTCAAATCTTCATATTTCATATATAAAGAAAAACTCAATTTTACATACCTTTAAGAGTAAGATAACAACAGAAAGCCCTGACCAAATAAAGGTCAGGCAGATGGAAATCAGCAAAAAAGGAAGAGAAACTCAGCAGCAACAAACAACACCCACAAACAACAAGAAAATAACAGCAAAGAAATCCAGGAAAAGATGATTTTTTGAATACCAAATGATTGAAACAAGGCAGCAAATAAAACCAAGTCCTTTAGGAAAGAAAACCATAGCTATAAGACAACCTAAGTTCAGATTGTTTCCCCTCCTACTGCAAATCCTTTTGTTTCTGTTTTTTCAAGTCTTTTAGTAGTCAAAGTTTGTATTTTCCAGTCCAAAAGGTTCAAAGAAGGGTCTGAAAAAATCCTCCTCTAGTGGTAAAGAGTGTGTGTATATATAGGGACAATTGGGATAGGATATGCTCAGCATATTCCCTATCCTAAATGATCTGNTCCTAAATGAGCTGAAAAGGGTACAGGTACAGCTGTCAACCCTATCCTTTTGGGACAGCTGTACCTTCCAGAACATTCCAGCCCTTGAAATTACCCTTCTATCCCTAAGTATCTGATTTCCTAATATTTATCTAATCTAGAAGGTTCTTTTGGGTGACAACTAATTGTTCTTAACTAAGGTTGAGTCAATTAAATGAAGATTAGTTGATTAAATGCCTAGAGTTGGCTTTCATACTACTTATCTATGTTTAAGTTTATTTAATCATTAGTTTAATTAAACTCAATGGAGGTTAGTCAACTAAGTTCTCTTAACTTATGTTAAATGAATCTGTTTTAGTCCATTAACCTCAAACTAATTGTCTTAAACAGATTTTATTTTCAGTTAAATACTTAAGAAGCTACCTAAATTAATTTCTAGATTGAAGAAGTTGGAATCATTTAAATGTGAGACTAAGTGAATCAATTATTCTTAAGCTTATTTAATTGATCTTAACTAGTTATCTAGGACTTAGATCAACTATGTTGTTTAGATGATTAAAGAAAATTAAGTCTACTAGTTAAGTGTCACTTATTGCCTAAATTAATTTAACTCAAATTGACTACCCTTTGAATTAACATCAGTAGTTAATTGAACTAATTGGTTTAAACAATTTCATTAGGTGTAATTGGCTTATCTATTAATTCTTAGTCAATTGAGTGACTAATTCTATAAAACTGAACTTTTAACCTATTTTGATCATTTTAGGATGTTAGTTTGATTAAAGAAAGTTAGTTAGGTTAATAATTAGGTAATAAGTAACTCTATTCTAATTTAATTAATTAGTAGCTACACTTTGTTGCTTTATCAAGGGTTGATTAATTTCGGATTAATCAACTACTTTAAAATTCTTAGACTTAGGTCAATTATAGTATTATTTAGTTCACATGTATACTCAAATAGTTGTGTATGATTGTTTAATTAGATTATTACTTAATTGCTTAGTCAGGGTGGACAACTTATCCAAAGGCGTCATCGTTCGGAGGCACCATCTTCATAGCCCGAGAACATCATGTTATGGCCTGAGGATCTCTCTCAATTTTGCATATAATTATTCAAAGGCGTCATGGTTCGGAGGCACTATCCTCATGGCCCGAGAACATCATTTTCATGGCCTGCGAATCCTGCATCAAGCAATTCATAGCCCAGGACGTCATGGTCTGAGAACGTCATCCTTAACCGTCCGAAGACATCATTCATGGTCCAACAGGAATTTGCATCATGTTTAAATTATGCACAATATATGCTTGTATTATTTATTTGCAGGTAATCCGGTGAGCAAACTGTCATCTCGGTAGGAGCGGTTCCACTCCAGTTCTCCGAACCACCCTGTAAGTCGCTTTATTCAATCAGTCCCAAATGTTGCGTCCATTTCTTGTAAGAAACTTCATTGATATACTTCACCGATGACTCTTGAACTACATATGGCCTAATTCCTGTAAAACCAGGGATATGTAGGCAACTCAGAAACCAGGGTGCGGCCGGAATCTCTCCAAATCATTTTGCTCGTTCAAAATTGGCCATCATGTCTTTACCCGACAACACTTTCATTATTGGTAAAGAGGGGCAGCTGTTGATACCCAATTTTTTCTCAAACTATTTTAAAATTTGCATATGTGCCTTCAAAATCACTTTTTATAACAACTGGTACTTTCCCATGATTTTCCATATTTTATTAATTTCTTTTCCAATTTATTCAGTACTTTATATTCAATAATGCATTGCAAATAATTTCAAAACATTTCTTAGCTTAATATATCATTTTTGATCCTATTAGAATTTAATTATTTCACAAATTTGCCAAATTGGCATTATTTGGCCATAATTGCAATGACTTTGCAATTATAGCCTAATTATACATTTTATGCTATTTTTACCAAATAATCAGTCATTTATATTTTGAAATACTAGTTAATCACCTTAATTCACCTATTTAGCCTAATATCATTTTTTATAATTATTATATATTTTTATTAATTATTTATCTATTTTTAAACGGGTATTTAACAAATAACCACTTTTAATTCAATTATTCTACCCGGACCCCAACCCAATTAATTGTCCCAAAACATTAGGCCCGGTCTCTAAAGACACCCGACCCAATTCCCCCGTTCAATCTAAGCCGTTGATTATTTCAAATCAACAGCCCAGATCAACCCTTACCTAATTTAATCCTAAATGACTACCCCCCATTCTCATTTTCCACCGTTCCATTTATCTCACAATATCTCTGGTTCTCTCTAGTCTCTCCCTAGAACCTTCCACCTTCCCCTCCCTCCGATGGACTTTGTCATCTACTCCGAAAATCTCTCGCCGGAAGCCATGACCTCTCACCACCACCCCCAGCCTATGCCTCTCCTCCTACATCGGATTGATGTTGTCCTAAGGTTTTCAAGAGAACAAGAGGCGGTTCACTTACCTCCCATGATCTCACATGCCGTTCTCCGGCCATCCATGGCCGTCCGAGTAAGATTCTGTTATTTCCGGCTAGAACCAGTGGTTTCTAAGCTGTTTCTCCTTCTCTTTGGGTTGTCTCTGTGAAACCCTAATTACTAGTCTCTGATTTTCTTAGATCTGTAACAGATCTTGGCAGATTATGAGCCATTTTTGGTGTTTTCAAAGGTTTTTTCCGATTTTTCTAAAGTGACTCTTCATCTTCGAAACTAGGGTTCTTAACCTCTTTTTACAAAATTCTCTTATTTCTGTTTTAGTACTATCCTATGATTTTCATCATTTTAAACGTTTATGTGAGTTTTTCCCATTTTGTGTAATTCATTTAGTTAAAAACCCCAAAGCTCTCGGTTTGAATCTCTGGTTCTGAGTTTGTTTGCGATAATATGTTTACATGTTCTATTATGTTTACTGTGTTCTCATGAATACTTCGTGATCTTACCCCATGTTTTCCTATTTGGTTTTCTGGATTCGGCTACTTTTTCCTATATCATGTCTATGATGTGATTCGTACTGTGTTCAATACGAATCCCTAACTTCTATATGATTTGACCTTACTAGTCTTCCTATGGTTATGATTTTTGTCTATTATATGTTTATTGCACTTATTCTCATAATGTTGTGACAAATCAGTGCTATCTTTTCTATTTGTGAATCCTTGAATCTCTATGATTGATACTTCACTGATTTTGCATAATGTTCTCTACTGATTTTTGAGTATTTCCTTAATTAAGACGTGCTAATTTCCTGTTTCTCTTTGTTTGTATCGTGCCTATCCCGCTAATGTGTGATATTTTCCTTGATTGATATTGATTTCCTGTAATTAGAACCTTAGTCGTTTCCTTACTGATTTCCAGTCAGTATATTAATTCACATATATTTTCCTTAAATATAATTCTGAACTTGGCCTTACTTACATGTGATATACCTATACCATACTTATACTACTTCCTTATTGTGTTAAAATCAGTTTTACATGATTCCTTTTCTTATTTGTCACTGCTTATTACCGTTTGAGTATGACTCCTTAATAAAAGGAATTCTTTTACCAATTTGATTCTAATTGATTGTTTACTCCCATAATTACTGCTGAAACCGTTATTTTACCTTATTCTTCTTCCTGTTTTAAACTATAAATACCTCTACTCTCTTTAGCAAACACGAACACACACACACACACACACAAGCATACTCATTGCTCTCTCTTACTTTCCTACACATTCTCTCTTGCTTCTCTTATTGACTACTAGATACTCAGTCGGCTGAAAGCCAAGAGTGAGTAACTTGCTGCTCTATTGTTCTATTGCTCTAATACATTGCTGCTCTATTGCTCTGCACACTACTGTCCTATTGCTCTACTTCCCTGCACACTGTTGTTCTATTCTTTCACTCTAGACTGGTATGTCTTCTATTTGATTTACAGCATCCAAAATAACATGTTTTTATTCGTATTGCACTTTCTCTTATTTCTTTTATGCTTTTATTTATGGTTCTGTTGTTTACCTTGCTATTAGCATGCCTCTTTGCTAGTTCATTGATGTGATTACCCTTCCCTTATTTCAGCATGTCTATTGCTCTCCTACTTGTTTACTACAATTCTTCCTTACTCCCTAACCCCAGTACATTATCAGTATGTATTCATGATCCCCCTAGCTACTAAGTAATCCTGAACCCCTTCCCTGAACTTAATGTGTGAACCTGTTTAGCATCCCTCAATCTAATGTTGTTAAGCTCCTAACATGAACATTTTGTGATAGAATTTGCTGTGACTGTTTAAGTCTTGTAATACTTTTTTGAGGCCTACTTGTGTGCAAGCATGTTCCTATGTTCTTCATACTTGTCCCCAATCCCTCATCTCTCTGTTTGTGGTTGCTGAACTTGTCTTAATTCCTGTTTATTGTTCTGTGTGTGTTGTTTGAGTATGTTGGTTATGCTACTGCCTTACCCTTTTAAAGCTAATTTTCATTAAATCTCTCTCTTTATCAAAACTGTTTTAAAACTGTTCTTACTCACTATGAGCACTTCCACTATACTCTTAGACATTAGGTTCTGCCCCTCTTGTGTGAGCATTGCCTTGGGACCCTTGAGCTCCCTCTGAACTTTGACACAGAAGAGTTGGCCGTTCCATGCTGCACTTACTCAAATTTGGTTATGACTTTGGGTGTGAGCACTTCCCGGGATCCCTTGAGATCCTTAGGGAACTCTAACACACCTGGATCATGGGAAAGGTTGTGAATAGAATGGCAATGAGGCATTCTGGAGATTCTGGGCCTATTAGTATGCTCCCTATAGTATAACTTCTTCTTTTCATTATTCAGTTATGTAATTCATGCAAATGGTTTGTAATAATTAATTGTAAACAACTCTGGGATCGGATAGTGAAAATGGGTGGGTGATATGCATGATGTAGTATAATTAAGGGTAGATGCCATGTTTCTAGGTTTATTTTCTCTATGCGCAATAGCAGCCATGTTTAGGTACAACATGCCATGCATTAGATATCATGCTACTTAGGCTCATATATACTTTTTTCCTTTCATCATGTCTCTTCATGCTATACACGTAGAGATCCTGTTATAGGTAAACAACAATTAAAATTTGTCACCTATGTTATTCCTGAAACTGTGCATAATGCTGTGATTCTATGTGCATTTAGATATCCAGTTTTAGCAACTGCATATGCATCATTCTACATTAGACATCATGTTATAGGATCGTACTCATTTAACTACAGTTAGTCCAAATATAGATGTATAAAATAGTCCTCTTGTTTTAACAAACTGGTAATTAGTCTCTGAATATTTTCAACACTTAGAACTGCATGTTATTAGGTATAACGACCTGAACTTGTCATAAATGCTACACGCCTAGGCAAGTCGTAGGTAATCACCCATAAAGAAATAAAACTAGAACTGTCCTTTGTGATTAGTGTTCAACTGTCAGCATGTTTAAAACCAGTAGACAAGCCTGATTAAGACTTCCTCTCTGAGTTATGCAATAAATTTGTCTTTGTGTTATCACTTAGATACCATGCTTAGGATCTGAACCTGAATCTGGACCTTAACTGTGTATGAGTCATGCTATTTATGTGCACTATGTGTGGAGGTATACTTGAGCCCCTTAATTGCTTTCCATGTTCTTCCCTTATGTGCAGTCCTACCTGTTTTGTTATCTGTCGTCCTAGAATTTTTACCTTTAAAACCTGAGGGTCTGGCCTAGAACCTCCCTTTAGGATAGGAGTCCTAATTTCCTCTGGGACTGATAGGAAGGGACGAGTAACAACATGCAATAGAGTTCGTGACCAACACTCACTTTAATTACCTTCACGGGGTGGGAAAGGGTAGAATATGAATATGATGACCGATGCGCTAATACCACGTGTAGCCCCTCTTCGAGGAATGATTATCGGGTATTGCATTGATGTGATCCATATTATTATAAACCTAGGATACCTTTTATGTTCTTAGATCGTAATCCTTTCAAAATCTAACCTTATTTACTAATTTCAAACATCTGCTTGCTTAAGACTTAAATCCCCTCTTATTTGAGCCTTTATTTGTTTGTTTTCTAAGCCGTACAAATTCACAAAAGTTGTTTGGCCAGGAACCACACTTGTGGATCCTGAGGGGTGCCTAACACCTTCCCTTTAGGATAATTTCAAGCCCTTACCCTATCTCTGGTTAACAACGTATCTGTAAATGAACCCCTTTGGTGTCCTAACGCACCTTTAAAAATCGTTAGGTGGCGACTCTCAAAAACACAAACCCCTTTCCCAAAAGGAAAGAGTTGTCTCAACCGAATGTCATAAACCCGATTACCGCAAGGAAAGAGGGGCGCAACAAGTATGAGATGAGATTTTCAGAGCTTTTCCGCCATGCTATTATGTTGGTCCCTACAGAGAGAGATAGGTTCAGGAGGTTCGTGGATGGACTCACATATCAGTTTTGTATTCTTATGACCAGAGAGAGGGTATCGGGTGACACTTTTGAGCAGGTTGTTGATATTGCCCGAGAGATTGAGTCAGTTCATTGCCAGGAGCGAGATGATAGGGAGTCCAATAGGCCTCGAGGATCTGGTAGGTTTGGTGGTGTTATTTCAAGAGGATAGTTCCAGCACGACAGAGATCGTTCATTCAGGCAGGCTCAGCCTGGACGCTCAGGTTATCATGGTGGATCAGTTGGTCGTGGTCCTCACAGTTCTCATGAGGGGCACCCATCATTCAGTTCTCTCCAAGTCCAGAGTTCATCGCGAGCACCATCGGTTCAGGGCTCATCTATGCCTGGTTCTTCTAGTGGTCCGCCTCAGTAGAGGGTCCATCCCTTGACTTCAGCTCCAGTTACTTCACCACCCGCCCAGCCAACTAGGGCTGGGGGTCAGGCAGCTCGAGGCCGCCCTAGAGGGGGAGGTCGATCAGGTGGAGTTCATGTCCAGTTTTATGAACTTCCAGCCAAACCAGATGCTATAGCCTCAAATGCAGTGATTGCAAGTATAGTTTCAGTTTGTCACCGAGATGCTTCATTCTTATTTGATCCTGGTTACACTTATTCCTATGTTTCATCATATTTTTCTCATTTTCTGGATATGTCCCGCGAGTCCTTATTTACATATGTTCATGTGTCGACTCCGGTGGGTGATACTGTTGTTGTGGACAATGTGTATCAGTCGTGTGTGGTATCTATTGGGGGTCCGGAGACCCGAGTGGATCTGTTATTTCTTAGCATAGTTGACTTTGATGTGATATTGGGCATGGATTGGCTATCTCCATGTCATGATGTTATAGATTGTCACACTAAGACCGTGACTTTAGCGATGCTGGGATTTCCGAGAGTCGAGTGGAGAGGTTCTATTGATTATGTGCCTAGTAGGGTGATTTCATACCTAAAGGATCAGCGCATGGTAGAGAAAGGGTGTTTATCTTATTTGGATTTTCTGAGGGATGTTAGTGCTGAGACTCCCACTATTGATTCTGTTCCTGTAGTCCGTGATTTTTCGGACGTGTTCCTGTATACCTGCCGGGCATGCCGCCTGACAGGGACATTGATTTTGGTATTGATTTGGTGCCAGTAAATCAACCTATTTCTATTCCACTGTATCGTATGACACTAGTAGAATTGAAGGAATTGAAAAAGCAGCTTCAGGAACTCCTAGATAAGGGGTTCATTCGTCCTAGTGTGTCGCCTTGGGGTGCACTAGTGTTTTTTGTGAAGAAGAAGGATGGTTCCATGAGAATGTGTATTGACTACAGCCAATTGAACAAGGTTACAGTCAAGAATAAGTATCCTTTGCCTCGCGTTGATGATTTGTTTGATCATCTTCAGGGAGCTAGGGTGTTCTATAAGATTGATTTGAGATCCGGGTACCATCAGCTGAAGATTCGGGATTCAAATATTCCCAAGATGCCTTTCAGGACCTTTTATGGCCATCATGAGTTCTTGTTGATGTTGTTTGGGTTGACCAATGCCCCAGCAGCGTTCATTCATTTGATGAAAAACATATTTCAGTCATACATTTTCCTTTGTTATCGTGTTCATTAATGACATCCTGGTGTATTCTCGTAGCCAGGAGGAGCATGCTAAGAATTTGAGGGTTGTATTGCAGAGATTGAGGGAGGAGAAACTTTATGCAAAATTCTCCAAGTGTGAGTTTTGGATTGGTTAAGTAGCTTTCTTGGGGCACGTGGTGTCCAGTAAGGGTATTCAGGTAGATCCGAAAAAGATAGAGGCAGTGCAGAGTTGGCCCAGACCGTCCCCAAGCTCCCCAATTCAAAAATGGTGAAAATAACATAAACCCTCGGTTCTGCCCCTTTTTAGCCCAGCAATTCCGCACCTGTGCCCCTGGGACCGCACCTGCGGAATTACCATCGCAGGTGCGAAAACCCACTAAAAAGCCTGGGGTCGCACCTGCGGTCAAATGACCGCACCCTCGGCTCCGCATCTGTGGAAACTAACCACACCTGCGAGGATTGGGGGTTTGGGCTAAGTTCCGCACCTGCGAGCTCCTCTCCGCACCTGTGTGTCCGCACCTGCGGAAGGTCCATCGCAGTTGCGAGACACCAGAATCAACAATAGTTCAACTGTCTCCCAAGTGTTAATAACACCCGATGAGCATCCTAAACGTACCCGAGGCTCCCCGGGACCCCGTCCAACCACACACACAAGTCATATAACCTAACACGGACTCGCTCGAGGTTTCAAACCACATAAAACAACACTAACACGATGAATTAAACTAAAAATCCATGAAAATTCTTCAAACTTCTATAAACATTAAGTTTTGCATTTAAGGTCCAAATCACGTCAAACTAAGTCCGTTTCTTACCAAATTTCACAGATAACACATATAAATCATATCGAACTTGTACCGGACTTCGAAATCGTAATGCGGGCCCGATATCACACGTTTCACCTCAAATTTCATTTTCAAAAACCTTTATATTTTTCAGAAAATAATTTTCTTTAAAAATTCATTTCTCGGACCTAGGACCTCGGAATTCAATTCCGGGCATACGCCCAAGTCCCATATTTTCCTACGTACCCTCCCGGACCGCCAAATCACGGGTCCGGGTCCGGGTCCGTTTACCAAAAACGTTGACTGAAGTCAACTTTATTCAAATTTCCAATACAAAATTCTCATTTTTATCAGCTTTTCACATAAAGGCTTCCCGGCTACACGCCCGGGCTGCGCACGTAAATCGAGGTGATATAGAAGGAGGTTTTCACGACCTCGGAACACAGAATTAGATATGAAATATGGGATGACCCCTTTTGGGTCATCACAGTGTATGATACATGTTTGATACATGTATAGCAAAAGAATTTTTTGAACTCGTGTTTAACTATGAATATCAATTTCAAATTAGTCCAAATCACCTCCAATCTTCCTCAAAATTTGTATATTGACCCATCTATTTATTTCAATGAATTTCAACCATACTCGTTGAAAAATAATAATTTTTGTTTAGATTTTTAGAATCTTGTATGTATATATATGTGTATATATATATGTATATATGNGGTAGCAAACAAGGTGATGAAATACGAAAGTATATATATATATATATATATATATATATATATATATATATATATATATATATATATATGTATATATATATATATATATACTTTCGTATTTCATCACCTTGTTTGCTACCTCACCCATAATATTTTCTTTCCGTCTTGCATCTAATATTACTGATTATGCTTGAAAATATGGAAGGAGATCTTTGTGTGTGATTCTAGGAGAAAAAAAAACCTTATTTATTTGGGTTTTCAATTATTATATGCGCTTATTTGTATGTTTATGATTATTGGCTAGAGGTTGGTAAATTGGAACTTATTTTGAACATTTATGTAAGATTCCCTTTGATTAATTAGCTTTTCCAGGCTTTTAGTTCGAAGACGTGATAATATAAAGTCCGATGCACAAAGCATCATGTATTCACGCAGTGTTTCGAGAAGAACTGCAACCCAAGGGGAATAATATAGGCAGTCTATTTTGATACAAGTGTTAGTGACAGATTTTACGGCTAGAACCCGTGATCTATACGTCGTATAGAAACAAATTGCCGTTGCCTATATTGTGGCTTATAATATATTTTTATATTAACTACTTTGGTTCAACTGATGCAGTCATATACAACAAAACAGTGCTAAAGTGGTGTTCTTGAATCAAAGGCCAATAACAAGACAATTCAAGAGCTCAATTAACAAACAATGCTAAAGTGTTATTGTGTTTAAAAAAAGCCTTACCGCCCAAACCTTTTTTGCTCCATCTCATGGAAGGTTTGCACTTCCCAGTTACCTTAACTTAATTAAATCGAAAATTAATTATTCTTTATTTATTAACTACTTTTTTTCATCAATCAAATGGTTTTGCTATAAAGTTAGACCTGTTTAATTATTGTTTGTAAAATGTAGAAAATGTATATAATCTTCTGTAAGATTTAAATATGCCCTTGAACTATGTGAGATTGAGCCGATTTGCCCGTTATTGATACTTTGGCACAAGCATACCTCGCCGTCCAATACTTGCTCTAAATATGTCACTATTTTAAACTGATGTTTTATACATCAATACCACACAAGA
>ML421578.1:65518-108721 GCA_005239525.1 Nicotiana knightiana | reverse complement strand
GGGGGGGGGGGGGGTGATTTGTGTGGTGTCCAATTTTTGAGTGCAGTCTCTATAGAAGAACCTAGTTCTTCTTGGTGTTCCAACTTCTACATTTTGCGGAAAAGTAATTGCAGAATTTAAAGAACACATCAATTTTTATGTGAAAATACCTGGCTCAAAAGGTGAAAAAACTACGACCTACTTCCCAGTAGGATTTTCCCAAACTCTTCACTATATCAATAAGCCAAACAACATTTACAAAATAAACTCTTTTGTAAACCTAGGAATAACTCTAATCCCTTTGTGGAAAACTAGCCTCTAGCTATTTGCGACAAACTTCAAGTTAACTCTAACTTGAACAGTGTGTACCTATTACAATTTCTTCTAGATAAAGCTGAAAGATACAATATGTAATCACCTACTACAAACAACTAGACTCAAAAGACAACAGATGGAACTGGTTCTTCTAGCTGGTTCAAGTAGCTTTTGTGTCGCACAAGGATTCTGCTTGCAAAATTGCTTTGGTAATTTTTCTTTCAGCTCTTATTTCACTTCTGTGTTTGTGCGTAAATTCTTCAGCATGAATGCTTCAACATTTTATAGAGTCAGTAGTTGAGATGTTGTTGTTCAGTTCTAATGCAACTCTTCCTTGGCGGAAGAGTTTGTGTTTATCTCAACTTTCTTGATCTTGATTCTGTCCTACCTGAAATCGAACTCCATCTTCTTATCAATTTGAAAACTTTTCGCCTAGGAGATAACCTCTTTGTTCACGGATAATGTTTATCTCCTGTGCATGGACGTTTCTCGTGCCAATGGGTCTGTTTGACTATGTTTGCCCTGATAGACCTGGTTCAACTGGGTTGGCATTTGTCAATATTCAAAACCATGCAGTGACTTGATTCAACAAATTCCCCCTTTTTGATGATGAAACACTCTGTGCTTAACCATGTACATACTTCAATCCAACATAGACACTTTTTATAGATTTAAGAATTCATCATAGAGAGACCAGGTTCATTAGGTTATAAATATCACAAAAATCATTGAAATTTTGAAAAGCACATATCTTCCCCCTTTTGGCATCATCGAAAAGTTACAAAATGATAAACTTACCAAAAGTATTAACAATTACTCATGGTCGTTGAGACAACTGCAGATGCAAATCATGAATTAATCATAAAAGAAAAATAATCAAATGTAAGCTATTTAAGAAACTAAGACAAAATCAATAACAAAAAAGCAAAATTCATTGACTAGATAACAGATCAGGCACCATACACAAAAAGTATTAAAAACAGTCGCAACCATGAGCAAAACAGAAAATAAAAAGCAGAACATAATTTAGACAATCCCAAACTGGGTCATAGAGGGGGGGTTTTGGAGGCACTAGACTCCTAAGGCTGGGAAGGGGCAGAGGAGGTTGTGGTCTTGGCTTGAAGAAGGGAGAGCATTTGATGAAGAACACCCTCATTCTTCTCCTTTTCTTTGGCTAATTCAGCTTTGAGAGCATCCCGCTCAACTTCAACCTCAATAAGACGAGATTTCAAATGAAGGATCTCCGCATCCTTGATCTCACCTTCCTGCACAAGCGTCATGACCTTGCTATTAACAGGCAGTTTCCTGGATGAACTAGGTTCATCCTCAGGAATATTAACAATGTAGTCACAGGTCAGCAGCGTATCCTTCCCAAAGTAGTCCTTAGCAGTAGCCATTTCAACTTTATTCACTGGAACCTTGAAGTGAGCAAGCACCAAAGTCAGGATAAACCCATAAGGTATAGCATGTGCCTTGGCTCCATTCACAACCATGTCCAAGAGCTGGATGATGAAGGTAGGCCAATTGATCTGTTTACCCCTGTACAAGCACTCCATGAGCGTGAGATCTATGTAGCTGGCAATGTGCCTTCGCTCTTGCCTAGGCAACATAAATTTTATCACAAACTCAAAGAACAGTTTGTGCTGAGGCCTCATCTCACTCTTAAACACTGCCCTGGGCTCAAGTTCTTGCACATTCTCACAGAAAACGCTGGTGATTTGAAGAGTTGAGGGCAAACCATCCAGATTAGGCCATCATTGCCTAGTATAATCATCATAACCCTCAGAAAGGATAACAACACTTCCCCCAACTCCTTTGCATCAAAAACAATCTCAATCCCTTGAACCTTGGAGGATACCNTTTTTAGCTCCGTTTCCATCTCCACTTCACCTACACATGAAATAACTCCATTAAGCACATAACAAGTGTAATTTTATCATTAATGCGCATAAAATGTAAGGTATATCACATGTTAAACTATGCAATTTAGTCTCGCATCAGGGATCGGTACGGTGACGATTGTACTTATCTATAGAGGTTATATAGTTAGGAACAAATTTCACTTTTATTCAACTCTGTCGTGCGATTTTGTTTTCTCAATACTGATTGAACTCTCATATTCTTATTCTCTCGTAGATGGCGAGAACATCTAATCGCTTCTTCCGCTGATCAGCACTCAGAGCCTCCAGCAGCATCTCCTACGAGGGGCAGAGGCCGTGCAAGAGGTCGAGGCAGGGGCAGGGCTCAGCCTATAGCCCATGCAGCAGCCCCAGTTGTGGAGCCTTATGTAGAGTTCGATGAGGAGGTTCCAGCTCAGACTATTCCTGTCGGACCATCTCAGGTCCCTGAGCGGTTTATTGCCACCCCAGTGCTTCAGGATGACTTAGTCCGATTGGTGGGCCTTATGAAGAGTGTGGTCCAGAATAGCGCATACCCCATGGTACCAGCCGTATCTCAGGCTGGAGGAGGATCCTAGACTCCTTCTACTCACACTCTGGAGCAGATGGCTCCCCAGTTTCAGACTCCAGCAGCTCATCCAATCGTCTTAGTTCATCCAGTTGCTGCGGCACAACCCGGTGATGGTTCATCTATGTCTTCTGAGTCTTTGTGGAGATTGGATAGGTTTATTAAGATCTTTCCATTCTATTTCAGTGGTGCTACTTCAGAGGATCCCAGGAGTATCTTGATAGCTATCATAAGGTTCTTCGGAACATGGGTATATTGGAGACCAATGGGGTCGACTTTGCTGCTTTTCAGGTGACTGGTTCTACCAAGAAATGGTGGAGGGATTATTTGTTGACCAGACCAGCTGAGTCGCCTGCTCTTACTTGGGACCAGTTCACTCATCTCTTCCTAGAGAAGTTTCGGCCTATCACCTTGAGAGAGGAGCGCCGCCGTCAGTTCGAGTGTCTCCAGCAGGGCAACATGACTATTACTCAGTATGAGACCTATTTTTTGGATTTGACCCGCCATGCTATTCTTATGCTTCCTACAGAGAGAGAGAGAGAGAGAGAGAAAGAGAGAGAGAGAGAGTGGGGAGGTTTATTGAGTGAATTTCTCAGCCTATTATATTGTAGATGGCTAAGGAGACTGGGAGCGAGATTTCTTTTCAGGTGGCTACCAATGTTGCTAGGTGAGTCGAGATTGTTCTTGGATAGGGAGGTCAGGGGTCAGACAAGAGACCTCGTCGTTCTGGTGGGTTCAACGGTGCCTCGTCTAGAGGCAGGGGTACTTTTGGTAGAGGTCATCCTCCCAGGCCGTTCTATTCAACATTTCAGGCATCCCACGATACTTCAGGGAGTTGTGGTCCTTATGTGCCTCCTTCTAGGAAGCCAGCCTATAGTGCACCACCAGCTCCTATCAGTGCACCTCCTATTAAGAGTTATTACCGTTGTCATCCGGCCCGTTTAGGTCAGTCTCAGTTTCCACAACCACAGTATCAGGATGGAATGTTTCAAGTGTGGTGGTTATGGGCATATCAGGAGGACCTGTTCGAGATTATTGGGTGTTCCGCCACAACATCAGATTTCCTGTGCCATTGTTTTGACACCAGTTGTTGCATTGCCTGCTCAGCCAGTTAGAGGCAGGGGTCAGGCAGCTAGAGGTAGGGGCCAGGTTGTTAGAGGTGGATGTCAGGCCGTTAGAGGTGGAGGCCCGCCAGCTAGAGTTCGTCTTAGGGATATGGTTCAGAGTGGTGGGGACCAGCCCCAATGTTATGCTTTCCCAGCCAGACCTGAGGCTGAGTCATCCGATGTTGTTATTACATGTATTGTTTCATTTTGCAGTAGAGATGTTTTAGTTCTATTTGATCTGGGGTCTACTTACTCCCATGTGTCATCTTATTTTGCTTCATATTTGGTTATGCCTCGTGATTCTTTGAGTGCCCCTGTATATGTGTCCACACCTATAGGGGATGTTATTGTTATAGATCATGTATATCGTTCGTGTTTGGTGACTATTGGGAGTCTTGAGACCAGTGTAGATCTTCTACTTCTCGATATGGTTGATTTCAATGTTATATTGGGTATGGATTGGTTGTCACCTTATCACGCTATATTGGACTGTCACGCCAACACAGTGACCTTAGCCTTGGCAGGGTTTCCTCGATTAGAGTGGAGAGGGAATCCTTTCCATTCTAACAGCAGGGTTATATATTATATGAAGGCTCGTCGTATGGTCGAAAAAGGGTGTTTTGCTTATTTGGCTTATGTTTGTGATTCTAGTATGGAGGTTTCTTCTATGGATTCTGTGCCTATTGTTCGTGAGTTTCTAGAGGTATTTCCTGCAGGCCTGCCGGGGATGCCACCCGACAGGGATATTGATTTTTGTAACCCGACAGGGATATTGATTCTTGTATTGATTTGGCTCCAAGCACTCAGCCCATTTCCATTCTGCCATACCGGATGGCCCCGCCAGAGTTGAAAAATTGAAGGAACAATTGCAGGATTTGCTTGATAAGGGCTTCATTAGACCTAGTGTCTCGCCCTGGGGTGCACCGGTGCTGTTTGTGAAGAAGAAAGATGGATCTATGAGGATGTGTATCGATTATCAATAAGTTGAACAAAGTCACCATCAAGAACAAGTATCCATTGCCGAGGATTGATGATTTATTTGATCAGCTTCAGGGTACCAACGTCTTTTCGAAGATTGATTTGAGATCTGGCTATCATCAGTTGAGGATTAGGGCATCCGATGTCCCAAAGACAGTTTTTTGGACGCGGTATTGACACTATGAGTTTCTGGTGATGTTCTTTAGGCTGACCAATGCCCCAGCAACATTTATGGATTTGATGAACCGAGTGTTCAATCCTTATTTGAACTCCTTTGTGATTGTGTTTTTGTTGATGACATCTTGATATACTCCCGCGGTCGGGAGAAGCATGAGCTACACCTTAGGATAGTGCTCCAGACTCTAAGGGACATCCAATTGTATGCTAAATTTTTGAAGTGTGAGTTTTGGTTGGATTCAGTCGCTTTCTTGGGTCATGTTGTATCATCAGAGGGCATTCATGTAGATCCTAAGAATATTGAGGCAGTTCAGAACTAGCCTTGACCCACTTCAGCCACGGAGATCAGGAGCTTCTTGGGTTTGGTGGGTTATTATCGTCGATTTATAGAGGGTTTTTTTATCTATAGCAGCCCCATTGACCAGGTTGACCTAGAGGGTGCCCCGTTCAGATGGTCAGACGAGTGTGAGGCGAGCTTTCAGAAGCTCAAGACAACCTTGACTACGGCGCCAGTGTTGGTGTTACCATTAATTTTCAAGATCTTACACGGTATATTGTGATGTCTCCCGTGTTGGGCTCGGAACAGTATTGATGCAAGAGGGTAGGTTGATTTCATATGCGTCTCGGTAGTTGAAAGTTCATGAGAGGAATTACCCTGTCCATGATTTAGAACTGGCAGCCACTATTCATGCACTGAAGATTTGGAGGCACTCTCTTTATGGCGTGTCGTGTGAGGTTTTCACGGATCATTGCAGTCTTCAGTATTTGTTGAAGCAAAAGGATCTCAATTTGAGGCAGAGGAGGTGGTTGGAACTATTGAAAGACTATGATATCACCACCTTGTACATCCCGGGAAGCCTAATGTGGTGGCCTATGCATTGAGTAGGAAGGCAACAAGTATGGGCAGCCTTGCTTTCATTTCAGTCGGTGAGAGGCGTACTATTGAGTTGAGCACAACCTTCTATCCTCAGATGCACGCATATGTTATAGACTTCGGAGGATTGTGGGATCATTTCTTGCCCCTTGTAGAGTTCGCCTACAATAACAGCTACTAGTCGAGCATTCAGATGGCTCCTTATGAGACATTATATGGTAGACGGCGTCGGTCGCTAGTTGGGTGGTTTGAGCCGGGAGAGGCTCGATTGTTGGGTACAGATCTAGTAAATGAGGCATTGGACAAGGTCAAGATTATACAGGATCGACTTCACACAACTCAGTCCAGGCAAAAGAGTTATACCGGTCGTAGAGTTCGTGATGTGGTATTCATGGTCGGCGAGAGAGTGTTGCTACGGGTGTCACCCATGAAGGGTGTCATGAGGTTTGGAAAGAATGGCAAGTTTAGCCCTAAATATATCAGGCCTTTTGAGATTATCGAGATAGTGGGAGAGGTGGCTTACATGTTTGCGTTGCCTCCATGGTTGTTAACAGTTCATCTAGTGTTCCATGTGTCCATGCTCCGGAAGTATCATGGTGACCCGTCCCACGTGTTAGATTTCAGCTCTGTCCAGTTGGACAAATATTTTACTTATGAGGAGGAGCCGATGGTTATTCTATCTCGGCAGGTTTGTCAGTTGAGATCAAAGATTTATCCTTCAGTTAGAGTGCACTGGAGAGGTCAGCCCGCTGAGGCAGCTACTTGGGAGTCCAAGTCGGACATGCGGAGTAGATATCCTCACCTATTCACCAGTTCAGGTACTTTTCTATATTCGTTCGAGGACGAACGATTATTTTAGAGGTGGAGAATTTGATGATTCGATAGGTCATCTCATGTTTTAGAACTAAATTCTGTGTTCCAAATCCTTAAATAACTCATTTTAGCTTTTCTCGACTTGCGTGTGCAGTCCGGGTATTGACCCGGAAGGCTTATATGATAAAAATTGATAAAAATAATAATTTTTTCTTTAAAAGTTGATTTTAGTTGACTTCGGTCAACGTTTTGGGTAAATGGACCCGGACCCATATTTTGACAGTCCTAGTGGGTCCATATTGAAATATAGGACCTGGGCATATGCCCGGAGTCGAATACCGAGGTCCCTAGCTTGAGATATGAATTTTTGTTGAAAATTAAATGGTTTTAAGAATTTGATTGATGTTTGATCGGGACCATATTTAGGTTCTGGATCCGGGTACAGGTTCAATATAATATTTATGACTTGTCTCTGAAATTTTGGTAAGAAACATAATTACTTTGACGTGATTCGGACGTCTGGTTGCGAAAATAGAAGTTCTAAAGCTTTTTTGAAAATTTCATTCGATTTGGTGCGAAATTCGTAGTTTTAGGTGTTATTTTGGCGATTTGATCGCAGGAGCAAGTTCGTAGGGTGCTTTAGGACTTGTGTGCATGTTTAGTTTTGAGTCCCGAGGGCTCGGGTGAGTTTCACATAAGTTACAGGATGTTTTAGACTTAGAAAATCTAGTGTGGGTATGTTGTATCTGGTTTCTGATATATTGTGCTCCGAGATCGTGTAGTCACTCTTGCGATCGCGAAGGGTATCTGGGCTGGGGAGGATTTTATTCTACGCGAACGCGAGACCATGGTCGCGAACGTAGAGCATTGGGGGGAGTTGCTCTACACGAATGTTGATACCCAATTTTTCCTTCATATATTTTAAAAATACATATATACTTTCAAAATAGTGCATGAGCATCATCAAGTATTTTTTCTAATTTTTGCATGATTTTTAAAGATTTTTAAATCACTTTATTCCCATATTTTATTATATAAATAATCATTAATTGCATCTCAAATAATTTTTATGATGATTTTATCATCTAACCTCATCATTTATATCCACATTAAGCTTTAAATATTTTTGACGCATTTATTATAATTATATTTGCATCTTTAAGCTAAAATTGTACATTTTGCAATAATAGCCCTCATATACTTATGATTACTTTATTTATGCAAAAAATAACTTTTTATGCTTTATAGTGATAAATAAGTGTTGTTTATCATTTTGTGCACAAATAATATTTTTACTATTTTATTTATTATTTTATTAATTAAATTGAATATTTAACTAATAGCCCCTAAATTCACTAATTTCGGACAACCCCTTAGCCCAATTACCTAAAACACCTACCCAAACCCTTGTCCCAACATATAAGCCCAATCCATAACCCTTTAACCCAGTCCGGAACCGACCCTATCCCTTTTAAATCATAGCTGTTGATCTTTGAGATCAACGTCTCATATCACTCCCCTCCTTTTAATTAACCTACCTATCCCAAACCATAACCCTCATTATCCTAGCCCCACCGTCTCTATACTCTCTCGAACCTTCACCTCTCTCTGTCAAAACCTAGCGCCGCACCTTAAATCTTCTCCTAAATCCCACATAATATGGGATTCCATGGCTGATTCTTGCCATATATGATCTTTCACTGGTACTGGATCCTTCTCTATTTTGCTTGCCTAAACATGGAAAGCATATCTTGTGAGAATCGAACCAAAGTTGGTTCAAATCCCTAACTTTTCTGTTTATTCGTCTATGTTCATCAATTGCTATTTGTAAACACGATTATTTTCTGTATCTCTTGTTGATTCTTACTTACCCTAAATTAGGGTTTTCAAATCTCTTCAGATCGAACCAAAACTAGTTCGATTTTCTGATTTTAAATGTTATTATGACCATGTTCGTCCTATATTCTACTATATAACCAATTTTTGTTATATTTTTGTCAGTATAAGTTTTTCCCTAAAATTAGGGTTTACCTATTTGTTTCTAAAAATCCGATTTTACTGATTTTGCATGTTATGGTTTCCTTATTTATGTTTATTTACAATATTTCTTTGATTTGTTTGTTTGATTTCTATATATTATTTAATCCCTCCCCCCCCCCCTTCCCCTTTAGGACAGACTCGAATCAATATACTCTCACTAAGAAATTTAGGGCTTGGTTCTATATTCTCTCTCCTCTCTTGTTTACTTCTGGTCTTCGCCGGCTGAAATCCAAGGCCAAATATTCTGGACTCTCGACTTTGTGGTATTATTTTGTTTTTCTTGCTTAACTAGTATGTGACTATCCCTTGTCATTTTATTTTCTATATTTTTCATAATCTGTGTATTCGATCCAGCATGTTTTAAATTTTATTCTGAGCATGATTCTACCACTTTTTTGTTTCTATGAGTTCATCTAGTTCTATAATTGATACTGTTAGTTCTGAGATTGGTTATTTTTGAATAATGTGAATCTTCTTAGAGGTTAACTTAATGTATTTAACTTGTTGTTTTGCTAGTTCTGAACTTGTCCTGAACGTAGCATCTTTAAAATAATGCTAGTATGTTAATCAGTCCCGAATCTTCACAAATTTGTATTGTTATTTAACCTTTCTCTGTCATTCATGTGCCCTGACAACTTGCCTTCTAATGTATCTTGCATCCATATTGGATTCATGTGATTATCTGACTGTTTGCCTTAACACATTGTTTAAATGTTTTCTGTGATTGAATAAGGCTGGCCTAAATGCTAGTATGTATACTTAGTCCAATTAGACTATTCAGATTCTAACTTATTAAAACCGTGTACTGTGCATAAACAACTTTGAAAATCTTGCCAATTTGTCTTCCTGATGCAATAATGCCTATGTATTATGTGTCTTAAACTTTATTATGATGGATTTATTCTAAAATCAAATATATTTTAAGTTTGTCCATGCCTCATTTTATATGCTGCTACTTTTAAACTCCTATTCTTAGGTCCTTAGGTTATATCCCTAACCTCCTCAGTGTGAGCACTGCTCGGGATCCATGTGAGACCCTTGTGAACTCTGACACGCCGGGGTTTGGTTCCTAACCTCCTTGAATAATTTTTGAGTATTTGGTTCTCTAGTGTGAGCATTGCCCTGGGTCCTTCAAGCCCTTGGGAACTTTGACACACTAGAGATTTGGGTTCTGTGTGCTATGGGTGAATCATTCACCACTGATTTTTGTGTATCCATGAATATAAGCCTTGGAGTTGTTATAGGTTGAAGGCCTGGGTTGCCCAGGTGTATTTGGGTCTGATAAAGGCTCTCTATAGTTTATTTCATTATTATTATGTAATTCAATTATTAACCTGGTCTGTAATAATGTGATGACCCAAAGGGTCAGTTTACGAATTAAGACTCCATTCCAGGTTTATTAGCCTTAAAAGACTAATTTTAATTACCTCGATTTGCATGCGCAGTCCGGGCGTGAAACCGAAAAGCTTTTAATTACCTCGATTTGCTGGCCGGTAATAGCACCTCGAACTGGAGGCATACTGGATACTGGCGGTGCATAATAGGGCTCCTGAGGTCTAGAAAGAGTTGGAATACCGCTGGCTGCTGGAAGAGCTGAATGAACAAGGCGACTCACAAAACCCCTACCATAGCGTGTTGTTGGTGCACGAGCTCCTGAAAAATGGCCAGTCTCTCGAGACCTCTTGACCTCTCTTTCCTCTCGGTCCCGGGAAAACATGCCTTCTACTCTCTTGGCAATACTCACTGCCTGGTGATAAGTTATATCCATCTCCAACTCTCTGGCCATACTGGTCTGAATACTAGGGTGGAGTCCCTCAATGAGGCGACGAACCCTGTCTCTGACCGTGGCAACCAAAGCCGGTGCATGCCAAGCTAACTCACTGAAACCGACTGCATACTCTGACACAGTAATAATACCTGGTGCAACTGCTCGAACTCTGTGCGCCAAGCATCCTTGAGGCTCTGAGGGACATACTCTCGTAGAAACATCTCTGAAAACTGAGTCCAAGTGAGTGAGGATGACTCGTCCGGACTACTCAGCTCATAGGCACACCACCACTGATATGCCACTCCTCTCAGCTGGAAAGTAGTGAAAAAAACACCACTAGTCTCCACAATGCCCATAGTGCGGAGAATACAATGACACTCCTTAAGAAAACTCAAAGCATCCTCTAAAGCTAGTCCGCTGAAAGTAGGTGTGTGATACTTCTTGTACCTCTCAAATCTGAGCTGCTCTGTCTCAGAAGCAGCTACCCTGGTCTCATGCTGTACCGAGCTACTGGGGGCATAGAAATATACTCCGAGGCCTGATCAACCTGGCCCCTCTGCTCAGGAGTGCAGGCTGCAGGAGTCTGTGCCCCTCCCCCGGTTTGAGAAGTAGCGGGAGCTATCAGAAGTAGTCCAGCCTGGGCTAGAGTGCAGAACATGCTCATGAACTGAGATCCTGGAAGCTTGGAGCAGCAACAAGAATATCTGGTGCCGGACCTCCAGCTGGAGCTGCTGGGGGCTCTTCTGCCGCAACTCTCGCATGTGCTTGGGCTGCACCGCGTGGTCGTCCTATACCTCGACCCCGACCTCTGGTGGCTCTGGCAAGGGGCTTGGGTTCTTGATCGGCGGTCCTCCCAGTACGGGTCCTCACCATCTGTGGGAAAGAATAGAATAGAATTTTAGAATTTTGATGTTAATAACTCGCACGACGAGGAAATCAAATGAAATATGACTGTTCTTAACAGTTACATAGCCTCCTGAAGATAAGCACAGACGTCTCCGCACCGATCCGCAAGACTCTAATAAACCGGCTTGTGACTTGTGAATCCTATGAACCTAGACGCTCTGATACCAACTTGTCACGACCCAATTTACCCTCCAAAGGTATCGTGACAACACCTAGTCTCTACGACTAGGTAAGACTAATTAGCGGATAAACTTAATTAGAAATACGATAAATAAGGAAATAAAAGACATGGAATTTGAATAATCATAACGATGCCGCTTGGTCGTACAAAATATAACTCCCAAAGACCCGGAATGTCACAGACAGTCACAAGCTTCTAACACTACTCTAGTTCTAACAAAAACTGGAAGTACATAAGAAATATCTCTATAAGATAGAATGGAAGGGGACTCAGAGGATTCTGCGGACGTGGCAGAAATTAGTTTCCTAGAATCAGCAGCAACGACTACCCACGAGGTTGATAGCTCGTACCTGGATCTGCACACGAAAACATGTGTAGGAAAGGGCATGAGTACACCACATTTGGTACCTAGTAAGCGCCAAGCCTAACCCCGGTTAAGTAGTGATGAGGTCAGGTTAAGGCTCTACTGGATTTCTAAATAAGTCAATTTAAAACAACACAAAATATAGGTAATGTATACAGTAAGCAGTTTAAGAAAATAATATAAAGTTTTACAGTAAAGAGAGTCCTCAGCTCCACACAATATATCACAAAGTGAAATCTCTCGGGATACCGTCCCATAGTTCCAAATGATTATGCAGTACAGGGGGATCTCCCGAAATACGTCTGTAGTCCCAAAATAAATATGCAGTACATGGGGATCTCCCGGAATACGTCCATAGCCCCAATTTAAATATGCAGTATAGGGGGATCTCTCGGAATACGTCTGTAGTCCCAAAATAAATATGAAGTATAGGGAGATCTCCCGGAAACGTCCGTAGTCCCAAAATAAATATGCAGTACAGGGGGATCTCTCGGAATGTGTCTGTAGTCCCAATTTAAATATGCTATGCAGGATAAATGACAAGTATAACATCGAATTTACATAGTTTATACTAATCACAGATAAGGAAAATAAGGGCTTAACTAAGCATGGCGCACATAAGATCAAGTAGGCATTTAAACACACAAGTATGCTTTCCTAATCTAAGATAAACAATATATCGTATTAGAGCAAGTTCATAGAAGAGAAAATAATTTATGTTTTAGGAAGGGAAAAATGAGATTTTTGCAATAACAGCCCGTGTACGTACCCGTCACCTCACGTACACGGTGCCCACACAACAATTAGTATCAAATATCCTAAGGGGAAAATCCCCAACACAAGGTTAGGCAAGCCACTTACCTCGACTGCTCAAATCAACTCGAAATCACGCTCTTGTCATGAGTACCAAACTCCGAATGGCCCGAATCTATTCAAATAAGTTACATAATGTAAGTATCACTACAAGCAACTAGTTTAACAAATCAATTCGAAGCTAAAGCACAAAATTAGAGAAATTGCCCAAAAAGTCTCCCAGGCCCACGACTCGAAATTGGGTGTAAGTCACAAATTCTGAAAACCCATTCACTCACGAGTACACTCAACCAAAAATCATCAAAATCCGACGTCAAAATCTCACTCAAAACTCGGATTCTCAATTGGGGGACCTTTCTCCCATTTTCAAACCTTTTCCCACAATTTTCCTCAATTAGATTGAAGAACTTACTATATATTAATGAAATATAAAGGAAATAGGATTAGGAATCATTACCTACATATATCCTCTTCAAAATCCACCCAAAATCGCCTATTCCCGAGCTCCAAATCGACTTTAGAAGTTATGAAATCCAAACCCTCGAATTGGCTATTTCTGACCAGCGATTTCCGCTTCTACGAGGGGACCACAGCACCTGCGGTCCCGCTTCTGCGGCTGGAGATCCGCACCTGCAGAAAATCATTAATCCCCAAGGATCCGCACCTGCGCTCCCCTCTCCGCAGATGCGGTTCCGCTTCTGCGGTTCTGAGCCGCATCTGTGGCCACTGGTCCTCACGCCCCAGATCCCACCTGCGACTTCTCTTTCGCTTCTACGAGGCCACACTTGCGGTCCAATATCCGCAGGTGCGAAAACACTAGAACAGCTCACAACAGATTTGCTTAAGTCCGATTTCCTTCCCGTTGAGCATTCGAAACACACTTGAGGCCCACAAGACCTTAACCAAAACCACCAACCAGTCCTATAACCTCATTCGAACTTAGTCGAGCCTCCAAACCATATCACCTAACAACAAAAACAAGAATTAAACATGAATTCAAGCCTAAGAACTTAACATTCTTTCCAAATCTATACATGATGCCGAAACACGTCAAAATTAGTCCGAATGACCTCAAATTTGACACACAGGTCACAAATGACACTACGAACCTACAACCACTTCCAAAATTCCACTCCGAGTTTGATATTGAAATTCCACCTAATGGCCGAAATCGCCAAAAATCTAATTTTCGTCAATTCGAGCCTAACTCTACTACAGACCTAGAAAACACATTCCGGACGTGCTCCTAACCCCAAAATCACTCAACGGAGCTAACAGAGTTGACAAAATTTCATTCCGGACCCGTCTTCACACAGATCCGACTACGGTCAAATTTTTAAGGCTTAACTCATAGGGACTAAGTGTCCCAAAGCTCTCCGAATTTCATAGCTAATCACTCCGGCAAGTCCCAATATCGGAAACAAACGTGGGGAAATAAGTTATGAAGGGACGCCCTACATGATTCTGATTGGGTAAATTCCATGCAAGAAGAGCTGAATCAGTTTGAAAGAAGTCAAGTATGGCACTTGGTACCCAGGCCACTAGATAGATCAGTGATTGGCACCAAGTGGGTCTTCAGGAACGAGATCGATGATGATGGAACTGTTAAGGCAAGNAAGACTGGAGGCAATCAGACTTCTTATAGCATTTGCTGCACACATGGAATTCACTCTTCATCAGATGGATGTTAAGAGTGCCTTTCTCAATGGCTATCTGAAGGAAGATGTATTTTTCAAGCAGCCTCCAGGTTTTGAAAGCAAGGAGTTACCTGACCTCGTATACAAAATCGACAAGGCTCTATATGGTCTCAAACAAGAACCAAGAGCATGGTACGAATGATTATCAAAATTCCTACTAGAACATGGGTACAAACGAGGAAAAATTGATAGTATCTTGTTCTTAAGGGAAAAGGGTAAGGATATCCTGGTTGTGCAAATATATGTGGATGATATCATATTTGGGGCGACTTCTGAAAAATTGAGCAAGAAATTTGCTATGCTAATGGGAAGTGAGTTTGAGATGAGTATGATGGGTGAGATAAAATTTTCTTAGGCTTGCAAATTAAGCAAAACCCAAATGTAACAATGATCCACCAACAAAAGTATGTGAAAGAATTGCTCAAGAAGTTTAAAATGGAAGACTCAAAAGAAATAGACACTCCCATAACCACAACTACAAAATTGGATGCGGATGAACCTGGTTCATCTGTTGATCAGAAGCTACACAGAGGGATGATTGGGTCTCTATTATATCTCACTGCTAGTAGACCTGATATTGTGTTCAACGTGGGATTGTGTGCTAGGTTTCAGGAAAATCCAAAGGAGTCCCACCTCACTACAGTAAAGAGAATTTTGAGATATTTGAAAGGCACCACTGATTTATGCCTTTGGTATCCTAAAGGTAGTAATTTCGACCTTGTATGATATGCTGATGTTGATTATGCATGATTCCTGGTTGACAGAAAAAGTACTTCAGGTATGGCTTACTTTTTGGGTTCATGCCTTGTGTCTTGGGCTACCAAGAAAAAAAATTCAGTAGCCTTGTCTACTGCTGAGGCTGAATATGTGGCTGCAGCCTCATGTTGTGCCCAGTTGTTATGGATCAAACAACAACTCATGGACTTTGGTATTGATGTGGGATGCATTCCTATTTTTTGTGATAACACTAGTGCTATTAGTATGACGAAGAACCCGGTTCATCACGAAAGGACTAAGCACATAGAAGTTAGGCACCATTTCCTAAGGGATAACTATGAAAAAGGAATGATCTCAATCGAATTTTGTGCTACTAATCATCAAATTGCTGATATATTCACTAAAGCATTTAGTAGGGAGCATTTTGAGAGAAACAGGCTGGAATTAGGGATGATTAAGATGACCTGATTGAAAAAAATAAAAAAATATATAAATGAATTTTTTTTTTTGGCTACAAAATTTTAATTAGGTACTTAATCAGGTTAATAATTGCTCATCATCATGTCTTTATTGCCATACTCTTGTGACATGTATTAATATGATTCCCTGGATACTAATAATGTTTATCTATCTTTGTAAATTGAGGCAATTTAAAGATTTCTAACAGGATGAACCTGGTTCATCTATGCTGATTCATCTGACTGACAAGGTACGTACTCTTATCCATATATTAATTCAATTACAATCACACATGAGCAGGATTCTAGCTATATTTGGTTCATTTCAAAGTCTTTGTACTAATCCCTAAATGAACTGTTCCAAGAAGTCATATCAGTACTCAATTAGCCTAGAAGTAGGGAACTCTCAATCGTCAAATCAATGACACTCCTACTACTATTAGACTTCCACTTGAATAAATTTTTCACCCGTTGTATAATTAATAGCCATATCTTATAAAAGGCAATCATTACTCCTCTCTTCATAAAGCTACCTTCAAACCAAGTTCAACTCATACTACACAAACCAAAACTTACAACTCGTCCTTTCCTCCTAACAATACATAAAAATGTCTTCACCATCACCAGCTTCTTCTTCTAATTCATCACCTAATCGTGATTACGATGGAGGACATTCTAAATATGTCTCCAATTCTCCATCTGTTTGCAGTTCTGAATCACCAGAAATTACATCCACCCCTAAAAATACACCCATTCCTGAACCCACTCCATACCCTACTCCCGCCCCCAAGAATCGTCGTGTCAAAGTTCTTGCCCGGAAATCTGTTGATTCTGGGATAGGGAAAAATTCTTAGGGGATCTTATTAAAGCAGACAAAGGTACTAAGTCAGATTCGTCCAGTGAATCCTTTAAATCAGCTAAACACCTCCGAATCCCAGACCACCAGTCCTCACAAGTCATAAATCATAAAATGCCGTTATGGGAAGTTTCATTTAGGGGAACGGGGTCCGATCACGCAAAACAGCCGGTCGGGTCGCTACATAACTAGTGAGTGACTATCCCTTATCATTTTATTTTCTATGTTTTTCATAATCTGTGTATTCGATCCAGTATGTTTTAAATTTTATTCTTAGCATGATTCTACCACTTTTCTATTTCTATGAGTTCATCTAGTTCTATAATTGATACTATTAGTTCTGAGATTGGTTATTATTGAATAATGTGAATCTTCTTAGAGGTTAACTTAATGTCTTTAACTTGTTGTTTTGCTAGTTCTAAACTTGTCCTGAACGTAGCATCTTTAAAATAATGCTATTATGTTAATCAGTCCTGAATCTTCACAAATTTGTATTGTTATTTAACCTTTCTCTGTCATTCATGTGCCCTGACAACTTGCCTTCTAATGTATCTTGTATCCATATTGGATTCATGTGATTATCTGATTGTTTGCCTTAACACATTGTTTAAATGTTTTCTGTGATTGAATAAAGCTGTCCTAAATGCTAGTATGTATACTTAGTCTAATTAGACTTTTCAGATTCTAACTTATTATAACTCTGTACTGTGCATAAACAACTTTGCAAATCTTGCCAATTTGTCTTCCTGATGCAGTGCTGCCTATATATTCTGTGTCTTAAACATTATTATGATGGATTTCTTCTAAAATCAAATCTGTTTTAAGTCCGTCCATGCCTCATTTTATATGCTGCTACTTTTAAACTCATATGCTTACGTCCTTAGATTCTATCCCTAAACTCCTCAGTGTGATTCCTAACCTCCTTTGAATAATTTTTTAGTATTTGGTTCTCTAGTGTGAGCATTGCCTAGGGTCCTTCAAGCCCTTGGTAACTTTCACACACTAGAGATTGTTTTGTGTGCTATGGGTGAACCATTCACGACCGGTTTTTGTGTATCCATGAACATAGGCCTTGGAGCTGCTATAGGTTGAAGGCCTAGGTTGCCCAGGTGTATTTGGGCCTGATAAAGGCTCTCTATAGTTTATTTCATTACTATTATGTAATTCAATAATTAACTTGGTCTGAAATAATGTGATGACCCAAAGGGTCATTTTACGAATTAAGACTCAATTCCAGGCTCATTAGCCTTAAAAAGACTATTTTTGATTACCTCGATTTGCGTGCACAGTCCGGGCGTGAAACCGGAAATCTTTTATGTGAAAATATGAGAAATAGTAAGTTTTGGAATTTAAAATTTTGTTTTAGTTGACTTTGGTCAACATTTTGAGCAAACGGACCCGGATTTGTGTCCCGATCCCGGGAGGTCCACAGTAAAATATGGGACTTGGGCGTATGCCCAGAATTGAATTTTGTGGTCGCTAGCTTTAGACATCAATTTTAAAGAAAATTGTTTTGGTGGATTTTAAATGAAATAAAGAAATGGATTAATGTTTGAAACTATTGGTATCGGGCCCGTATATTAGTTGTGGATCCCGATACATGTTTGTTATAATGTTTAAGTCCTATCTGTGAAATTTGGTAAGAATCGGAGTTGATTTGACGTGATTCTGATTTCTGGTTGAGAAATAGTGAAATTGAAGTGTTCTTGAGAAACATCATGAGTTTTGAGGTTAAATTCATAGTTTTAGATGTTATTTTCATGATTTGATTGCACGAGCAGGTCTGTATGATGTTTTTAGACGTGCGTGCATGTTTGGTTTAGAGCCCCGAGAGCTCGGGTGAATTTCGGGTAGGCTTCGGGATGTTTTGAACTAATAAAATGTTGATGTTTTGCTGCTATTGGTGCCCAGTGGTTTTGTGCTTCGCAATCGCGAAGCTTCTCCCGCGATCGTGTAGTGTAATGTTTGGTAAGGTTCATTTTGTTCTTCGCGCACGCGAAGTCTGGACCACGAACGTGAAGCATGGGTGGGATACCCTTCGCGAACGCGTGCTGACTTATGCGAACGCGATGAGTAAATGGGACTGGGGGAGCAAGCTCGATTTGTTCTACGCGAACACGACCTATGGGACGCGATCGCAATGGTCATAAGTCGCAAAGATTCGCGAACACATCCTCATCACTGCGAACACGAAGGCCTTTGGGAAAGTACCCTCCGCGAATGCGACAGGCCCATTGTGAACGCGATGAAGGCCTGCCCAGTCATATAAAAATAGATTTAAAGCTGACAGAATCTCTTTTCTTTATATTTTTCGAACTAAAAAGACCTAGAGGCAATTTTCAACCCTCAAGTTCATCCCCAAGGTGTTGGTAAACGATTCTAAACTCTTATCTTTCAATTACCCAATGTTTTTCATCACTTTTCAATCAAAAATTAAGAGTTTTCATGGTAGAAATTGGGGGTTTGGGTAGAATTAGGGAATTTTGTAAAAATGGGATTTTGACCTCGAATTGGGGTTGGATTTTGAAACTAATTACATATTCGGGATCGGGGGTGAATGGGTAAACGAAATTTGGTCTGAACCCCGAGTTTGGACCAAGCGGGCCGGGGGTCGGTTTTTTACTTTTTTTGAGAAAACTTAGGAAAACCATAATTTTTTAGTAAAGTTAGTTCCTTTAGCATAAATTAATTATATTAAACTAATTATGATTAGATTCGAGCGGGTTAGAGGCAAATTCGAAAGGAAAAGCGGTAATTGAGCAGTGAGTGGCCTATGAATTTGAGGTAAGTGCTTGGTTTAACCTTGACTTGAGGGAATAGGAATCCCCAACTTAAATGCTATGTGAATTTGCATGTGTGTGGTGTATAGGTGAGGTGACAAGTATCTATGCACCACCAAATTATTTGTTGAACATGATCCGTTCCTTATTTCTAATTTATTTGATTCCCGACTTAAATTGTTTTGTGATCATTGATGCCTCCATGTCTAATTATTTTCGTCGACTTGTTGTTAAGTATTGCTCCAAGTATTTTGGAAGTGTTGTTTGTTCCCTTGGTTTCATTGTGATACATAAAGATTTAATTGGATGACACTATTTTGCGATGCATATATATTCCGGTTGGTTTCATTGTGAAATGATAATTGATGAAGTTCATGAGTTGTACAACTTTCTGTTTACAATTGTTGAGACAAAAATATTGTGAAAGGTTTTGACCTGAATTGTGAATCTTTTTATAAATAAAGTGATGTGACTGTCTGGTGGGATCGGGTTGCACTTTGCAACAAGTAGTGATAGGGGTGGACATGTGGGATCGGGTTGCACGCCGCAACAGGAGAAATAAGAGTGATATATATATATATATATATATATATATATGTGTGTGTGTGTGTGTGTGCGTGTGTGTGTGTATGGGAGCAACAAGGGTGGACAGGTGGGAGCGGGTTGCACGCCGCAACAAGGAGCGATAAGGGAGAATATTTATGTTATATTGATTTTCAAAAATAAAGATATGGAAAATTCCCTGTTTTATTAAAAAGGTTTTCATACTCTGATTTTACTGTGATTTAAATTGAAACTTGGAAATTTTGAGAAGGTTTGATTATAGTTGATATTTGGAAAGGTTATCCGAGTTGTTTTTATTTACTATTGCAAGTTACTGGTTATTTAGTTTACTATTACTTCCTTCTTGCTGTATTTTATATATATATATATATATATATATATATATTGTCACAGGTTATGTTATAATTGCCCCGCCTTAGCCTCGTCACTACTTCGTCGAGGTTAGGCTCGGCACTTACTCAGTACATGGGGTCGGTTGTACTGATACTACACTCTGCACTCTTTTGTGCAGATCTAGGTACCGGCCAGAGTTAGGAGATTTTAGTAGTTGACATCATCATTCGGAGACACGAGGTAGATCTGCTAGCGTCCACAGATTCCTGGCGTCTTCTCTTAATTTTATAGACACTGTTTTATTACAAAAAAAAATAAATACATAATTCTTTCAGCCCATTATTTGTAGTATTCTTAGTGGTTCGTGAATTATGACACCAGACCTGGGGTAGTCTTATAGATATGTGTCCCCCCCTATCTTCTCCCTCTCCTTTCGGATCGGTCAGGGTATTCGACATTATTGGGACAACTCGTTTCCTTTTGGGAAAGGGGTGAGGAATTGAAGAGTCGCCACCTAACGAATTAAGGTGCGTTAGGGATCCTACTAAGGGTCATTTACAAACACAGATTGGATAACCAGAGATAGGGTAAGGGCTTGAAATTACTTCAAGAGGAAGGTGTCAGGCACCCCTCGAAGTTCACAACTGTGGTTCCCGGCCAAACAAACTTTGTGAATTTTAAAACAGGTAGCACATAAGAAATGAAAGCACATAGGTAAACAGATAAAGGTTTTTGAGAAGATTAGCAGTCTAAGCACACATATGTGCTAAAGATTAAAAGATTTAGAGTCTAGGCACACATATAAGGTTTTGAAAGAGTCAAGATCTAAACACACATATGTAAGGGATAGGGGGTCCTAGGTTGTTTATCATATAGGATCACATCAATACAATGCCCGGTAATCACTCCTCAGAAGAGGGGCTACCCGTGACATTAGCGCACCGGCTATCATATCCATGTCTACCCTTCCCACCTCTTTGCGGTTATTAAGCGAGTTTGTTGTCACGACCCAATTTCCCACACAGGTCGTGATGGCGCCCAACAACGGGGTTAGGCAAGCTAACATAAATTCTATTAAGTGTTACCCTTCCCATATGACTAATTAATATAACTTTTACCAGTTTTAAGTATTTATTTACAGGATATTAGCCGGTGACATGAAAATAAAACATCCGATACGTGAGTCAAAAGATAAACATATGTATGAAAATGCAGCCCAACAACCCAAAATGAACGCACGTGTGTGCCAGGAACTAGTGTCACGAGTGTCGTGGGCAACTATCATAATACACCAGAATACATAAATATACACAATCCCATAGTCTTAATGAAATAGACGGGAAAATAACAAAAGGAAACTCCAAGGTGCTGCCAGGAAATCGCCAGGAAGAGCAGCTCACCGAGAAGTATAACCAGTCCCGGTCAGTATCTAGCACCGGACTGATGATCAGATGTACCAACCTCTGGACCTGTACAATCAAGTACAGAAGAAAAGAAAGTGCAACATGAGTACATACATAAGTACGTACCCAGTGAGTATCCCGCCTAATCTTGAAGAAGTAGTGACGAGAAGTCGACTCGATACTCACTAAGGACCGACAGTAATAAAGTAAGCAAGATGTAAGAAACAATAGGCATGAAAGACAATTTACCAAGTACATCAATATTAGACATCAAATAACAAGCCAAAATTCACTAAGGTTGATATCCGTCGTGGCGTACGGCCCGATCCCACCCTGTAATCCTTGTCGTGGCGTACGGCCCGATCCCATCCTGAAATCATAAGTCTCACCGTGGCGTACGGCCCGATCCCATCCTGTAATCATAACTCTCGACGTGGCGTACAACTCGATCCCATCCTGTAATCATAAGTCTCGTCGTGGCGTACGACCCGATCCCATCCTGAATCATAAGTCTCGTCGTGGCGTATGGCCTGCTCCCATAATATATACACTCTCTCATTTCTCTATCGTGGCGTGCGGCCCGATCCCACAATATAATCAATCATCACTCTGTCGTGGCGTACGGCTCGATCCCATCTCGCAATTACTCTTATCATACTTAAATCAAGCCAAGAATCACAATGTTCAAAGACAACAATAAAGTATCACTCAGGAATACAAGTCATATTTAGGCTACAACGGGGAAAAACAACGAACATGTTGTGTCCTAACTACCCGTACGAAGCAGTAATAGCCACTACGTATGGACTCTCGTCACTTGGTGCGTACATAGCCCCAAACAAGATCATATAGCAATTAAGGTTACCTAGAGGGACAATTTCCCTCTCACAAGGTTAGAAAGGAGACTCACCTCGATAAAAGCACTCCTCGGACCGACGATCGGATCAACAGATGCGCCCGAAACTCCGAAACTACTCTTGACGGCTCACAACAAGCAAAACACAGTAAAGTTAATTTCAGTCCCAAGAAGGAGAACTAACAAGAAATCCCATAATTTAAGCATTCTTGATGATTCTTGAAATTTTGACCCTAGGCCCACGTGTTCCGATTTCGAAAATTCTTGAAGAATTGAATTACCCGAGGTCTAAGGGTCGTAATTACATAATTTATTTAGGAATTCATGGCTAAAAATTAAGGTTTCACTATTTTTCCCAAACCCCACATTTTTCTAGTAATTTCCCATGCATTTTAGGATAACTGAAAAGGAATTTTGTTTGAATTTGATGTTAAAAGTCATGGAGCGGACAAGGAAATTACTTACCTGGATGAATTGAATCGTGTGCATACCTTTCCCTAGCTTGAAGGAGCTCTAATGGAGGTTGGGAGTTTTAGAATTGAAGAAGAAACCCGAAATTGGCATTTAAATAGGTCTGCCTCACAGAGATTCCGCACCTGCGACTTTGGGACCGCAGGTGCGGTCCCGCACCCGCGAAGACTACTCCACAACTGCGGAGTCGCGCTTGCGAAGGAAACTCCGCACCTGCAGAGTCGCGCCTGCGATGAAGACTCCGCACCTGCGACCATACCAATAGTTGTGCACCAACAGTGGCTTTTGCTGGTTTTTGGCCTCGTGCGGGGTCCGGGAGGCACCTGGGCCTACCCGAGCCCCTGACAAAATATACCAACGAGTCCCAAATCATAACACGGACTCGCTCGAGCCTTCGGAACACTCAAAACAACGCTAAAACTCGAATTCACACCCCAAACCTCAAGAACCAAACTTAGAAATTTTTAAGTTTTCTAACTTCGCTAACAACGTGCCGAACTGACCTATATATCTCGGAAAGACACCAAATTTCACAGATTACTCACACAACATCCTACGAACTTGCCCGTGCGATCAAATCGCCAAAACAACATAATATACACAAAATTAAGCCTCAAAGTCCATGAATCCTATCAAATTTCATAAAATATCAAGTATTCCATTTTTACGTCCGAAACACCTCAAACGAAACCCAATTTCACCCAAACTTTACAGGGAGGACCTAAACCATATATAAGACCTGTACCGGGCGCCGGAACCAAAATACAGGCCCGATACCATCAATTTCTAATCAAATTTCATTTTCGATTTCCTTAAATATTTTCATAAAACAATTTCACTCAAAAATTCATTTCTCGGGCTTGGGACCTCAGAATTCAATTTCGGGCATACGCCCAAGTCCCATATTTCCTAGGGACCCTCCAGGACCGTCAAATCACGGTTCAGGGTCCGTTTTCCCAAAATATTGATCGAAGTCAAATTTATTCATCTTAATATCAAATCATGGCATTTTTCATATAATTTCATATTTAAGCTATCCGGATACACGCCCGGACTGTGCATGCAAATCGAGGTAAATACAAAAGAGGTTTTCAAGGTCTCGAGAGTATGGGTGGGTAATAACATAGGTGATGACCCCTTTGGGTCGTCACATTCTCCACCTCTAAAACAACTGTTCGTCCTTGAATGGACAAAAGAAAGAAGTACCTGAGTCGGGAAATAGATGAGGGTAACGGCTCCGTATATCGGACTCGGACTCCTAGGTCGATGTCTCAGGGGGCTGACCCCTCCACTGGAGACGAACAGAAGGGAAGCTCCTGGACCTCAACTGACGAATTTGCCGGTCTAGAATGGCTACCGGCTCCTCCTCATAAGATAAGTCCTTGTCTACTGGACAGTGCTGAAATCTAACACGTGGGTTGGATCGCCGTGATATCTCTGAAGCATGGACACATGAAATACTGGATGTACGACTGATAAGCTAGGTGGAAATGCAAGCCTATAAGTCACTTCTCCCACTCGATCAAGAATCTCAAACGGACCAATGAATCTAGGGCTAAGCTTGCCCTTCTTCCCAAATATCATCACGCCCTTCATAGGTGACGCCCGGAGCAATACTCGCTCACCAACCATGAAAGCCACCTCTCGAACCTTGCGATTTACATAACTTTTTTTCCTGGATTGAGCTGTACGAAGCCTGTCCTGAATGATCCTGACCTTGTCAAAGGCCTCCTGAACCAAATCTATACCCAACAACCGAGCCTCTCCGGGCTCAAACCATCCAACCGGAGATCGACACCGCCTACCATATAAAGCCTCATAAGGAGCCATTTGGATACTCGACTGGTATCTGTTGTTGTAGGCAAACTATGCCAAAGGCAAGAACTGATCCCATGATCCCCCAAAGTCAACAACACAAGCTCGAAGCATATCCTCCAATATCTGAATAGTCCGCTCGGACTGCCCATCCATCTGAGGATGAAAGGTTGTGCTCAACTCCACCTGGGTGCCTAACTCTCGCTGAACTTCTCCCTATAATCGCGAGGTAAACTGCACGCCCCGGTCTGAAATGATAGATATCGGCATACCATGAAGGTGAATAATCTCCCGGATATAGATCTCAGCTAACCTCTCGGATGAATAAGAGACTGCCACAGGAATGAAATGTGCTGACTTGGTCAGCCTATCAACAATGACCCAAACTGCATCGAAATTTTTCCGAGTCAACGGAAGTCCAGTAACGAAGTCCATAGTAATCCTCTCCCACTTCCACTCGGGAAGCTCAATCCTCTGAAATACACCACCAGGCCTCTGATGCTCATACTTAACTTGTTGAAAATTCAAACACCGCGCCACATATGCCACAATATCCTTCTTCATTCTACGCCACCAGTAATGCTGCCGCAAATCCCAATACATCTTCGCGACGCCAGGGTGAATAGAATATCGAGAATTGTGCGCCTCCTATAGAATCCTCTCGCTTAGGCCATCAACATTAGGAACACATAAGCGACCCTGAAGTCTTAGAACACCATCCTCGCCAATAGTAACCTCCTTGGCCCTACCCTGAACCATTGTTTCCCGAAACTCTGCCAAGCACGGATCATAGAATTGTCGGACCTTAATCTCCCCCAATAACGAAGACTGAGCAACTACATGTGCCAATACTCGATGAGGCTCCGAAATATCTAATCTCACCAAGCGATTGGCCAAGGACTAAATGTCCAAGGCTAGAGGTCTCTCCTCCGCTGCAATATAAGCCAAGATACCCATGCTCTCAGCCTTCTGGCTCAACGCATCCGCCACCACATTAGCCTTGCCCAGGTGATAAATAATGGTAATATCATAATCCTTCAACAACTCAAGACATCTGCGCTGCCTCAAATTAAGATCTTTCTGTCTAATTAGGTGTTGCAAGCTTTGGTGGTCGGTGTAGACCTCACAGGACATCCCATACAAATAATGCCTCCAGATCTTAAGAGCATGAACAATCGCTGCCAACTCCAAATCGTGCACATGATAGTTCTTATCATGAACTTTCAGCTGGCGTGAAGCATAAGCAATAACTCTCCCCTCCTGAATCAACACGCACCCCAAGCCAACGCGTGAAGCGTCGCAGTACATCGTGTACCTCCCGGAACCGGATGACAATACTAGAACGGGCGCTGAGGTCAATGCTGTCTTGAGCTTCTGAAAGCTTGCCTCACACTTGTTAGTCCATCGAAACGGGGCATTCTTCTGAGTCAATCTGGTCAATGGAGATGCAATAGAAGAGAAGCCCTCCACGAAACGGCAATAATAACCTGCTAGGTCCAAAAAGCTCCTGATCTCAGTAGCTGACGTAGGATGCGACCAACTCTGAGCTGCCTCGATCTTGTGAGGATCAACCTTGATACCCTTTCCGGATACCACATGCCCCAAAAATGCCACAAAATCCAACCAAAACTCACACTTGGAGAATTTAGCATATAGCTTCTGCTCCCGCAAGGTCTGGAGAACGACTCTCAAATGCTGCTCGTGCTCCCCCAGGATACGGGAGTAAATCAAAATGTCATTAATGAAGACAATGATGAAGGAATTAATATACGGCATGAACACCCTATTCATCAAGTTCATAAAGGCTGCTGGGGAGTTAGTCAAACCAAAGGACATTACCAGGAACTCATAATGGCCATATCTTGTACGAAAAGCAGTCTTCAGAACATCTGAAGCCCGAATCCTCAACTGATGATAACCTGATCTCAAGTCAATCTTAGAAAACACACGATCACCCTGTAACTGGTCAAATAAATCATCGATGCGCGGCAAGGGATATTTGTTCTTAATGGTAACCTTGTTCAGCTGGCGGTAATCAATGCACATCCGCATAGACCCATCCTTCTTCTTCACAAATAGCACTGGAGCACCCCACGACGACACACTCAGCCTGATGAACCCCTTAGCTAACAACTCCTCAAGTTTCTCCTTCAACTCCTTCAACTCTTTCGGAGACATACGATACGGAGGGATAGATATAGGCTGTGTATATGGGGCTAAATCAATGCAAAAATCAATATCACGGGCCTGAGGAATGCCCGGAAGATCCGAAGGAAATACATCAGCATACTCTCAAACTACTGGCACAGAATCAATCGTCGGAGAATCGGCGGTGGTGTCCCGCACATAAGCCAAATAGGCTAGACAACCCTTCTCGACCATATGCCGAGCCTTCAAGAACGAAATAACCCGGCTGGATGTGCTAACTGAACAACCCTTCCATTCCAGCTTAGGAGACTCAGGCATGGCCAAAGTAACTGTCTTTGCATGGCAATCGAGCACGACATGATAAGGAGATAGCCAATCCATGCCCAGGATAACCTCAAAATCAACTATGTCGAGCAATAAAAGGTTGGCCCTGGTCCCAAACCCATAGAAGGTGATCACATAAGACCGATACACCCGGTCTACCACCACAGAGTCGCCCACAGGAGTGGACACATATATAGGAGATCCCAAAAACTCTCGAGAGACATCCAGAAAAGGAGCAAACAAGGTTGAAACATAGGAATAAGTGGATCCTGGATCAAATAATACCGAAGCCCCTCTACCACATATTGACATAATACCTGTGATCACGGCATCTGAGGCCACTGCATCGGATCTGGCCGGAAAGGCATAAAACCTGGCTGGAGTACCTGAAGGCTGGGCTCCCCCAGGACAAGCTGGAGCTGACTGACCCTCTTCGGACTGGCCTCCCCCTCTAGGGCGGCCCCTGCCAACCTGACCTCCACCTCTAGGCGGTCGAACTGATGGTGCTGAACCCACAGGCTGGTGACTCTGCTGCGCGGCCTTGCCCCGGTACCTGGGACAAAACCTTCATGTGTGGCCCAAGTTCCCACACTCGAAGCAACCCCCTGGCACTACTACTCGCTGCCATGAAGATGAATCCTGGATGGCTGAAGGGCGACGAGAGCCCTCAGGCATAGCAATGAAATAAGGATCGAAAGACCCCTGATGACTGGGTTAACCACTGGAAGAACCCTGAATAGCTGGGGGCCGATAGGAGCGCTCTGGCATGGCACTGAACTGGGGCCTAACTGGGACACCTCAAGGAGGTGGTTGAGGCGCCACATATGGTGGCCTACTGGGCCGACTGCCTCCAAACTGACCCCTGCCCCTAGCTGGAGCACCTCTAAAGTCACCTGCAAATCTGGCCCTCTTGTCTTGCTGGCCCTACTGACCCTGCTCCGTGCTCCTCATCCGGGTCCCTCAATACGTCGAGCTATCTCGACCACAAGATGGTACGGGGTACCCATCTCCACCTCTCGAGCCATGGTGGACCTAATACCTGGATGCAATCCTGCTACAAACCTCTGAACTCTCTCAGCATCGGTGGGTAATATCATAAGAGCATGGCATGACAGCTCTGAAAATCTGGCCTCATAATCCGTCACAGACATCTGCCCCTACTCCAACCGCTCAAACTGACCCCTCAGCTCTTCCCTCTCAGAGGGTGGAATATATCTGTCCAAGAACATCTGCGTGAACTGCTCCCAAGTGATAGTAGGAGAATCGACTGGCCTGCTGAGAATATAAGACTGCCACCACCTGCGAACTCTGCCCTCTAACTGGAATGCAGTGAAATCCACCCCATAGGACGCCAGGATCCCCATGTTGTGCAGTCTATCCCTGTACCTATCAATAAAATCCTGGGCATCCTCCCCTCGCTCACCCCCGAAGACTGGAGGGCGTAAGAAGGTCCATCTGTCTAACATCTTATGCTGGTCACCACCCACAACTGGCCTGGGCTCTGGTGCTGCTGCTGCAGGCTGGGCATCATCCACGGGCAGTGTACCCGGGGTGGGATGTAATGCTGCTGTCGGACCTGCGGCCTGGGCAGTAGGGGTCTGGGCTCCCCCTCCCGCCTGAGAAATAACAGGATCTGATGGAAGTATACCTGCCTGTGACATGGTATCCATAAATCTCAACATACGGCCCATGACCTCTTGGAAGCCCTGCACCATCATAAAATCAACTGGTGTTGGATCTACTTGAGGTAGTTCATCCTGCTCCTCAATATACGGATTCTCAATCGGTGCAACCGGTGTAGCTCTGGGACTCCCTCGTCCCCTACCACGGGAAGGTGCTCTACCTCTACCCCTACCACGGCCTCGAGCGACGGGGGCGGCACCCTCTCCCGGGTTAGGCACATGAGATGCACACGTCCTCACTATCTGTGAGAGAATAGAAGCATGAATTTAGTAAATCATAGACTGCACGATAGAGTAAGAACAAATAGAGGTTTCCTAACATCCTGTAGCCTCCTGAAGATAAGTACAGACGTCTCCGTACCGATCCGCAAGACTCTACTGGGTTTTCCCGGGACTCGTGAGACTTACGTGAACCTAGAGCTCTGATACCACGTTATCACGACCCAATTTTCCACACGGGTCGTGATGGCGCCCAACAACGGGGTTAGGCAAGCCAACATAAATTCTACTAAGTGTTACCCTTCCCATATGACTAATTAATCCAACTTTTACCAGTTTTAAGCATTTATTTACAGGATATTAGCCGGTGACATGAAAATAAAACATCCGATATGTGAGTCAAAAGATAAACATATGTATGAAAATGCCCCAAAAACCCAAAATGAATGCACGTGTGTTCCAGGAACCAGTGTCACGAGTGTCGCGGACAACTATCATAATACACCAGAATACATAAATATACATAATCCAATAGTCTGAATGAAATAGACGGGAAAATAACAAAAGGAAATTCCAAGGTGCTGCCAGGAAATCACCAGGAAGAGCAGCTCACCGAGAAGTATAACCAACCCCGGTCAATATCTAGCACCGGACCGATGATCAAACGTACCAACCTCCGGACCTGTACAGTCAAGTACAGAAGAAAAGAAAGTGCAGCATGAGTACATACATAAGTACGTACCCAGTGAGTATCCCGCCTAATCTCGAAGAAGTAGTGACGAGAAGTTGACTCGATACTCACTAAGGTCCGACAGTAATAAATTAAGCAAGATGTAAGAAACAATAGGCATGAAAGACATTTAATCAAGTACATCGATATTAGACATCAAATAACAAGCCAAAATTCATTAAGGTTGATATCCGACGTGGCGTACGGCCCGATCCCACCCTGTAATCCTTGTCATGGCGTATGGCCTGATCCCATCCTGAAATCATAAGTCTCGCCGTGGCATACCGCCTGATCCCATCCTGTAATCACAACTCTCATCGTGGCGTACGGCCCGATCCCATCCTGTAATCATAAGTCTCATTGTGGCGTACGGCCCGATCCCATCCTGAAATCATAAGTCTCGCCGTGGCGTACGGCCCGCTCCTATAATATATACGCTCTCTCATTTCTCTGTCGTGGCGTGCGTCTCGATCCCACAATATAATCAATCATCACTCTGTCGTGGAGTACGGCCCGATCCCATCTCGCAATTACTCTTATCATACTTAAATCAATCCATGAATCACAATGTTCAAAGACAACAATAAAGTATCACACAGGAATACAAGTCATATTTAGGCTACAACGGGGGAAAACAATGAACATGTTGTGTCCTAACTACTCGGGCGAAGAAGTAATAGCCACTACGTACGGACTCTCTTCACTTGGTGTGTATGTGGCCCCCGAACAAGATCACATAGCAATTAAGGTTACCCAGAGGGACAATTTCCCCCTCACAAGGTTAGAAAGGAGACTCATCTCGATAAAAGCACTCCTCGGATCGAGGACCAGATCAACAGATGCGCCCGAAACTCTAAAACTACTCTTGACGGCTCACAACTAGCCAAACACAGTAAAGTTAATTTCAGTCCCAAGAAGGAGAACTAACTAGAAATCCCATATTTTAAGCATTCTTGACGATTCTTGAAATTTCAACCCCGGATCCACGCGTTCGGATTTCGAAAATTCTAGAAGAATTGAATTACCCGAGGTCTAAGGGTCGTAATTACATAATTTATTTAGGAATTCATGGCTAAAAATGAAGGTTTCACTATTTTTCCCAAACCCCACATTTTTCTAGCAATTTCCCATGCATTTTAGGATAATTGAAAGGGAATTTTGTTTGAATTTGATGTTAAAAGTCATGAAGCGGACAAGGAAATTACTTACCTGGATGAATTGAATCGTGGGCAGCCCTTTCCCTAGCTTGAAGGAGCTCTAATGGAGGTTTGGAGTGTTACAATTGAAGAAGAAACCCGAAATTGGCATTTAAATAGGTCTGCATCACAGAGATTCCGCACCTGCGACTTTGGGACCGCAAGTGCGGTCCCGCGCCCGCGAAGAGTACTCCGCACCTGCGGAGTCGTGCCTGCGATGAAGACTCCGCACCTGCGACCACACCAGTAGTTGTGCACCAGCAGTGGATTTTGCTGGTTTTTGGCCTCGTGCGGGGTCCGAGAAGCCCCTGGCCCACCCGAGCCCCTGACAAAATATACCAACAAGTCCTAAATCACAACACAGACTCACTCGAGCCTTCGGAACACTCAAAACAACGCTAAAACTCGAATCAAATTCACACCCCCAAACCTCAAGAACCAAACTTAGGAATTTTTAAGTTTTCTAACTTCGCTAACAACGTGCCGAACTGACCTATACATCTCGGAACGACACCAAATTTCACAGATTACTCACACAACATCCTACGAACTTGCATGTGTGATCAAATCATCAAAACAACATCATATACACCAAATTAAGCCTCAAAGTGCATGAATCCTATCAAATTTCATAAAATATCAAGTATTCCATTTTTACGTCCGAAACACCTCAAACGAAACCCAATTTCACCCAAACTTTACATAAAGGACCTAAATCATATATAAGACCTGTACCGGGTGCCGGAACCAAAATACGGGCCTGATACCATCACTTTCTAATCAGATTTCATTTTTAATTTCCTTAAATATTTTCCGAAAACAATTCACTCAAAAATTCATTTCTCGGGATTGAGACCTCGGAATTCGATTTTTAGCATACGCCCAAGTCGCATATTTTCCTAAGGACCCTCCGGTACCATTAAATCACGGTTCCAGGTCCGTTTACCCAAAATATTGACCGAAGTCAAATTTATTCATCTTAATATCAAATCATGGCATTTTTCACCGAATTTCATATTTAAGTTGTCCGTCTACGCGCACGAACTGCGCACGCAAATCGAGGTAAATACAAAGGTGGTTTTCAAGGTCTCGAGAGTATGGGGTGGGTAATGACATCGGTGATGACCCCTTTGGGTCGTCACATTTATGTAACGACCTCTATGCGTGTTGTTACCCGTCCCTTCTTAATGGTCCCGGAGGAGATTAGGACCTCTACTTAAAGGTAGTTCTAAACAGATCCCTAAGGTTGAAAGGAGAAAATACTAGGTGACAGATAAGAACAGATAGGACTTGGAAAGGTAAAGGCGGGGAAAAACAATTAAGAGGCTCAGATTTACCTCCACAGATAATGCACGTAAACAACACGACTCAAACACAAATAAGAGCAGTATTATTAGACAAGATCCTAAAACATGATGTCTAAGTGAATATTAAAACACAGAAGATATGTAATTTTATTTTATAAACCCAGAAGCAGGGTCCCTAACCAGTTTGCCTACTGATTTTAAGCATGTTAACCATTAGGCAGTAAACACAAAAGCAACAGTTTTCCAGTTTTATAAAGTTGGTTACCTAAGGCTTGCCTAGGCATGGGGGGGAATGTACAATAGTTACCAAAATTATTAAAACAGTTTAGAAGTTGTTTTACCTAAAGCATGTTGTTTTAAGTGTTGCAAAAATACAGGGTTATTACCAGTTTTACTAACACAGGATAATCATATGTGAGACTGTCTTATGTCCCTTTTCATGCATCAGTAACTTAGCTAGGTGTGACTTAGTGAGGTCCTAAAACATGGTATCTAATGCTCATATAAGATGCAGAATGATTTATATGCAGAGTTCCTAAAGAAGGATTTCTAAATGCACAAATGATCTCAGAGTTTCTAAAGCAGGATGCACAAAAGATTTCAGCATTGTTAAGCATGACTTCAAAAATGTGCAGGAACAACAGTTCGTGTTAGTGCTATTATTTAGCCCTGAAGCGTGATTTCTAAGTGATAAAATAATGTGATGCTGAAACAATATACATGAAACTTAAGAGCATGATATCTAATGTATGATATGCTTTGCATGTATTAGTCCTAAACATGGATTCTAATGCGCACATAGAAATGTAAGCCTAAGGCATGGTTTCAACCCCATTGATATCGACAACAGACATGGCTACCCTCCCCTTTTCACTATCGATCCCCAATATTCATTTACAACAATTATTACAAACCAATGTGAATGAATTACATAAATAGATACAGAAAAATAAGAAGTTACACTATAGGGAGCCTAAAAACAGGCCTAGATTCTCAAAACCTCAAATGCCCAAAGGTTTCATAGCCTTTCTCATATCCGGGTGTATCAGAGTTCCCTAAGGACCTCAAGGGATCCCGGGAGTGCTCACACCCAGATTTCACAACCATAATTGAATAAGTGCAGTATGGAAGAGCCAACTCTAATGTATTAGAGTTCAGAGGGATCTCATAGGGATCCCTAAGCAGTCACACATTAGAGGGGTAGAACTTAAGGACCTATGAGTAGAGTGAGAGTGCTTGATATAGTTTTGAAAAGGTTTTAGTAAGAAAATAGTGTTAAAAGAGACTTGCTTGAAACAGTTTTGTGAAATAAAAGAGGGAGTCATTCAGTAAAACAACTTTTGAAAAAAGAGAGTTATATAATTAAACAACAGCAGATCAAACATAGAGCTAAAACCAAACTCTGCAATACTTAAAGAACACAGAACCAAAACAGGAAGAACAAACCTACACACATGGGTGATAGGGATTGGGGACACATACAACACATGTAGTGCACACATCGTTACAGGAGCATGAAAAATCTAATAGGGGTTTAGGGAATCAACATATCATGAATCTCATAACCGACACAGGATCAGACAACTTAGGATAGCTAACTACTTTGCACAAAAAGGTTCATGATAGAAATCAGGGAAAACATAAGTAAGGCAGATTCACATCGAGGTATATTACAAAGGGGGTTCATAAGCAGGTTGATCCTAAGGGGTTGGACATATTCAGAAGCATGCTGATAAAGCAGTAAAGTAGACATATTAGTTGCAGGTTTAACAACAAAACCACAGATAGAAACATATTAGAAACATGATAAACTGAAGTAGTAAAAGAAGCATATTGGTTTGGGACTTGAATTGAAATCAGAACATACCAGTAAAGAAGACAGTAAACAAAAAAGTGAAGGGAAAGGAGAGCATAATAGTTAGCCTTGCCTTGCAGTCGGCTAACTCAGAATAATAGTAAGTAACACAGAAAGAGAGCAGAAAGCTTTGAGTGAGAGAGAGAGAGAGAGAGAGAACTTTTTGAACCAATGTGCTCGTGCCTTGAGTGAATGAAAGAGCAATGTATATATAGTTTGAAACTAGGTAGAGAATAATGTAAAAATCAAAGTCATGCAGTGATTGGGGAATCAGAATCAATCAGCATAAAATCAATGAAAGTACTCCCTTCAATTAAGGAGTTAACTTCAAACGGTAATAGACATGTAATAAATAAGGAAGGGTACCATATGTACTGGAATATAACACATAAGGAAACAATCTAAGCACATAGAAGTATAAGACATGTAATAGAGGCTAGGTTCAGAAAATCTAATTAAGGAAAGTACTTTAAAAAATCGATTGACAGCATAATTGCCCATAAAATAAGGCAAGAAAATATCTTAGAGGTTGAAATCAGTAGAGAATGGAGGATATCAATCACAGGGAATTAGGGATTCAAATAGGAGTAGTATTAACTAATGGGAATCAACACAAATTACACGTAATAAACACATAATAGGCAGGACAATGGAAAGAATCAGAACCCTAGTAGGCATGGTAAAGTAAAAATCACATAGAATCAGGGATCCAAACTGGAACATAGTACTGATGAACACAAATTTCTGAGAATAAGCGAGATAAACACATAATAGGCATGAATAGGCAAAATCGGAAGCATTAATAAGTCAAATAGGGTGAAAATCACACAAAATTAAGGATTCGCATAGAACATAGCATGACTTAACAGAATAGATACGATATAGGTGGAAGAAGCAACAATCAAAAACCCTAATAAGGTAAAATCATCGAAACTCTGAACGAATTCATAAATAGCAGACATGCAAATGAATCAAATGAACAAATAAGCAAGAAAAGACTCAGAACACATGGTTAAGACCAAGAAACTTAGGGTTTTGACATAATAAGTCAGACAAAAGGGAAAAAACTTAAATAGACGCTTAAACATATTGAAAATCATATAATAACACTTAAATCAGAAGAAGAATCATTTTTGAAAAGGGGTCAAGAAACCCTAGTTTGAAGACGAAAAGGCGTTTTAGCAAAAATCGGAGAATTCATTAAGGAACAAAACAAAATAACCCAGGATATACTCAGATCTATTATAGATCTAAGAAGTCAAGAGTTAAAAAATAGGGTTTCAGAGATAGATAACCCCAGAGATAAGAGAATCGGATTAGAAATCATAGAGTTGTAATGAAACAAGGCAAGATTCTAACTTACAAACGAAAAGTGGCATGTGACAGGCCAGCGAACATAGACTCAAACCAGAGCTGGTCAAAATCCTTTGAAACCCTTTCAAGGATTCATAAAATCGAAGAGCCATGGAGCGTAGAAGGCCAGGACTGGCCAGAGAATGCATAGAAACATCACAAGGTGGAGTTTATGCCGGTGACGGCGCTTGAGAGTTGGGTTTGGTTGAGAGGATTTGAGACAGAAGAGAGGAGTGACGGCGGATGTTGAGGGAAATGAGAGTTGTTTGGGGGTAGTCTCTTAGGTTAAATTAGGAAAGGATGAATCTAGTCCGTTGATCCGAAATGATCAACGGTCCAGATTTAATGGGAATTGGGTCGGGTGATTAATGGATTTGGGCTTGGGGTATTTGGGCTGGTATTATTAAAGGGTTTTGGGCTAATATAATTGGGTTTGGGGATGGTTTAATTCATGCTAGAATTAAAATGAAAGTGGCTATTTGTTAAATACCCAATTCGAATTAATTAAAATAATTTGTAAAATAGCTAATAATTATAAAATTGAATTTCATGCATAAAAAATAATTTAAAATAATTATTTAATATTTAAAAATACAAATGACTAATTTCCAGTCAAAAATAGTATAAAATTATATACTTGGGCTATAATTGCAAAGTTATTGCAATTATAGCCAAAAGATGTCATTTTGGCTAATTATGAAATAATTTGGTTTTAATAGGGCCATAAACAATAAATTAAATCACGAAATACTTTTGAAATCTTTTGTGATGCGATTTTGTAATTATTTATTGGAAGTAAAATGCTAGATAAATTAGACAAAATATAGGAAAATTATGGAAAAATACCAAGCGTTGTTAATGCATGATTTTAAAGGTACATATGCAATTTTAAAAATATTTTGGAAAAAATTGGGTGTCAACACTATGTAGTTAGTTTGTGGCTCGATTTAATTATTCGCATACTATTTTATTCGTGAGGTTATTCATTGGAAATTATTAGATTTAGTTTATTTTAAATTGTCTCATTGTGTTTAAGTAAATATTCAAAGGAAAATAGCTAATCAAGATCTAACATTGACTTGCCTAGCAAGTGTGGTGTTAGGCGCCATCACGATCCCTAAGGTTGGGAATTTGGGTCGTGACAAATAATTTTGTAATGAATAAATTCTGGGGTATTTAGTAAAATTAGGAAGGGTTCTTATTTTCTTTTGCTAAATCGGGTAGAAATCCTGCCTATAGTGTTTCACTTGTGTTGTCGATTCTGCTTATAAGTTTCACATAATCTTTTGCTAAAATCATATGATTTCTACATTGTGTTTATTAGAAATCTTGCCTATAGGATTAACATTATGATTGGTTAGAAATCCTGCCTATAGGATCAATATTATGACTTGTTAGAAATCCTGCCTATAGGATTGATGATATGATTTGTTGAAAACTCTATTGTTAGGTGTATCAATTTGTCCAATAAACGTGTGTTAGCGATCATGCCTATAGGACCAATATCTGGCTTAACTGTTTTTTGGTTTATGTGTATAAATTCCTGCTTAAATGCTATTCGATAATAGATATCATGCCTATAGGATTAAAATCAGTTTAATAATAGATATCATGCCTATAGGATTAAAATCAGTTCAAGGCTAGATATCATGCCTATAGGATTAAAATCAGTTCAAGGCTAGAAATCATGCATATAGGATTAAAATCATTTCAATAAATCATGTTTATAGAATTAAAACCAGTTCGAAGGTAGATATCATGCCTATAGGGTTATAATTAGCACACTCGTAGAAGTCATGCCTATAGAATTGAACAACAATTCTGGACTTGTGATTGTGATTTACTATTATTCGTTACTGCATGAAACGCCCAGATATTGTACTGAATTAAAATTGATAGGCAAATAATAGGTCCTAACACTTGCATTAAGAAACGACTTTTGTATGTCATTGCTCGCCTGTTCCTCACATAAATATCATGCCTATAGGATTTTGCGATTAATAAAACCTGCTAATCAGTTGCGAGCATTTGTTGTTATATGTGGAGGTCAATATGAGCCCATATCCGTTTTATTTGAAAAGTCCTAATTGTTTTGCTTGTCGCCTAGTATTTTACAATTTTGAGCAACCTAGGCTTAGTCTAGAACCATCCCAAATAGAGGTCCATATGACTCTAGGACCATAGGTAAAGTATGGGTAGTGCACGCATAGGGCACGAGTTAGAATTGATTAGAGCACTTTAGGTAAGAACTCAAAGATAGTAATCAGGTAGCAGTAGATGATAGTTTGTGCCCGCTGAATAATACGAGTAACACCCACGTCTTGTGAGAGTTACGAAGTATTATTTATGTTGTACGGGGTGATCCTATAGGCTCAAAAATTTAGGTACCCCCGTCAATATTGAATAGTTTCTTCGCTTTCTTAGACTAATTCTCATAAGATAAGTTCATCCAGGACCCACCATTATGGACCTCGAGGGGTGCCTAACACCTTCCCCTCAAGGTAATTTGAGCCCTTACCTGATCTCTGGTAATGAAAGCTGGCATAATCTAAGTTATCTGCTATAGGTGCCCTAACACACCTTCATCCGTTAGGTGGTGACTCTCTAACAACCAATTCCTTTTCCTTTCTCTCAAAAAGGAGTTGTCAAATATCGAAACCCGATTTCTCGAGAAAAACGGGGCGCGACAACGAACGCGACCCGTCGAATGCGAACACATAGATTTTGCTAAGCTAGGTAGGGGAACTGGGGAACTCTATGTGAATGCGAGCCCTATCTCATGAACGCGAAGTTGAAGCGGGCTAAAACTTCGTGAACGTGTAGTGCCTCCCGCGATCGCATAAGTCTTTAGGATGCTGCTCTTCACGAATGCGACAGTGTCCTCACGAATGCGATGAACACTATCGCCTAGCTATTAAACAGTCCAATTACGGGAATTAGGCCATTCTTTTAAATTTTCAAAATCCAAACGGCCTAAAGGCGATTCTCTCAAGCAAATTTCTTCCCCAAAGTGTTGGTAAGTGATTCTAAACCATTTTCTTTCAATTAACCATTGCATTCCATGAATTTTCAACCTAAAATCTAGGATTTCCATGGTAGAAATTGGGGGTTTAGGTAGAATAAGGGATTTTTGGAAAATTGAGATTTAGACCTCAATTTGGGGTCAGATTTCAAAACTAATTGCATATTCGGGCCCGGGGGTGAATGGGTGAATGATTTTTGGCCCGAACTTTGAGTTTGACCAAGCGGGCCCGTGGTCGATTTTTGACTTTTTGGGGAAAAGTTTTGGAAACCTAATTTATGCATTGTAATTGATTTCTTCAGCAATATTTGGTGTTATTAAGTTAATTATGGCTAGATACGAGTGGTTTGGAGGTGGAATCTAGAGAAAAAGCGGTAATTGAGCAGTGAGTGGCATGTGGATCGAGGTAAGTGTTGTGTCTAACCTTGACTTGAGGGATTAGGAATCCTTGCCTTAATTGCTATATGAAAAATCATGTGAGCGGTGTATATGTGAGGTGACGAGTACTTATGCGCAATCAATTTATTTGTTTTGTCTGTTTCTTTCCATTCTCTTTATATTGTTTCTTCCCTACTTTAATTGTTACATGCCTACTTGTATTTACATGCCTAATTGCTACTTGTTAGATATTGATTCTCCTTGCTGAAGATAATTATTGTTTCGTAGTTTTGTTATCCCCTATTACGTTTTTAAGTTGTTCTTTTTGTGTTTTAGTGATATTATGGATTGGTCCCGCTGAGTAATATTACTTTTGTAGAGCTTTATTGAGTATAAGATTTACATTTGCCTTGTTTTGAATTTTAACCTACAGAAGGGTCTTGTGTTAATTTGTGAAACTTCTATACTTCTGTGTAATTGATATGAATATGGTGAGATCCGGTTGCACGCCGAACCAGGCGAAATAAAGGTGATATATTGAGGAAGAATAAGGGTGAATTAATATGTACGGTGGGATCGGGTTACACGCCGCAACAAGTGTAACAAGGGTAGAATGTGGTGAAATAAGGGTGAACCGTGATTGTGATCATTATGATATGGTGAGATCGGGTTGCACGCCGCAACATTTTTATCTGCTTTCTGTTGTTTAGGATATTAAGAAGAAATAAGGGAGGATTGTAATATATACGGTGGGATCGGGCACCGCAACAATTTATATGTTTATAATTTGTATTTGGATGTGTTAGTTGTACGGTAGTATTGAATTGCACTTAAGGATTGGTGACAGCTGGGCATTGATGAAGTACGCTGGGTCATGTATTTATTCCCTGCAAATTACTAGTTTTACTTTATTCTGCTTTTTTGACTTATTATTCATTGTATGCCACTTATATTGTGAGTGTCCCACCGTAGCCTCGTCTCTCCTTCGTCGAGGTTAGGCTCGGCACTTACCAGTACATGGGGTGGGTTGTACTGATACTTCACTCTGCACTTCCTGTGCAGATTTTGGAGCAGGTAGTGGCTGATCGAGAGGTTGGCTGCAGATTATACATCTAGGAGACCCAAGGTAGTCCTGCTGGCGTCCGCAGGCCCTGGCGCCCCCTTCTACACTTGTATACTTTCTATGTTACTTTACTTCACAAACAGTTGTAATTTCTTTCGGACAAATATTTGCAGAAAATCTTAGTATGTTCGTGAATTGTGACTCCGGGTTCTGGGTAAAAAGAGCATGTAAATAAAGTTGATATCTATATATAGCTTCACGTTTATTTTGCTTTATTTTGTTTGCTTACTGATAATCACTAAAAATGGAAATAATTGGCTAAATAACCTCTAACGTTGGCTTGCCTAGAAAGTGTGATGTTAGGCGCCATCACGGTCCCGACGGTGGGGATTTTGGGTCATGACAATAACTCGAAGCCATAAGCTAAACCAAGACAGAAATCAAACACCCTATAGTCCTTGCTACATCTCAAATTAAACTCTCCTCATTATATTCGAACCATCCGAACACATCTTGCAGTCACATTATACTCACTACATAGCCATCCGATCACAAGTTCCACTAATAGGGACACCAACGGACATATAAGTCCCAAAAGCACGTGCTCATAAAATCAAAATCTCCGTGCTCAAGCTACAGACAAAACATGGACTCAAGTCCTCCAGACTGGCTCATCGTCAGCATGGCAAAAAATCACATCTCGCACCTCAACAATGGAATAGGAAGTCGTCGTTACATAGCTGATACCGAGCACTCATGTGCACATACGAATGCGCAGAAGGAATTCAAGGGTTACGCTTCAAGCTGAATCAATGCCGCACGATAAGGAAAGTAATATGGGAAGTGTATCCTAAATATCCTGTAGCCTCTCGAAGATAGGTATAGACGTCATCATACCGATCTGCAAGGCTCTATTACACACTTGCTCATGACTTGTAGAACTTATGAGCCTAGAGCTCTTGTAACGACCTAGCTGGTTGTTCCGAGAGCTTAGCCCTATTTTTCCCATTTATGCTTCATTCTTGCATGGTTCATCTCTTTTGCGTTGCGTTGGGTTGATTGGTTCGGGTTCGGAGTGGTTGTGATGAGAAATGAGACACTTAGTCTCTTAGGATGGTCATTTAGTTGGAAAAGTCAACCGAAAGTTGACTCATAGGTAAAGGATCTCGGAATGTGGTTCTTGTGGCTAGGGTAGCTTCATTAGGTGATTTGGGACTTAGGAGTTTGTTCAGAATGTCATTCGGTGGTCCGAAGTAGAATTAGGCTTGAATTGGCGAAATTGGATTTTTGGTGTTTTTCGGTCGGCAGTGGAAAATTAGTTATCGGGGTCGGAATGGAATTTTGAAAGTTGGAACAGGTTTTTAGGGTCATTTGGGATGTGTGTGAAAGCTTTCAGGTCATCCGTACGTGGTTAGGGTGGTTTCGGCATCATTGACGAATTTCGGAAGTTTAGGAATCCGTAGGCTTGAATTTGGATTTGATTTGGTGTTTTGATGTTATTTTGAGTGTTCTGAGGGTTCGACTAGGTTGGTATGTTGGTATACGACTTGTTGGTACTTTGGGTTGAGGCCCCGAGGGGCTCGGGATTGATTTCAGATGATGTTGGAAGGTTGGAAGTTGGAGCAAATGGCTGTTGGTGCAGGCCTTCTGGTGTAGCCGCACCTGCGGACGGGGAGCCGCAAGTGTGAAGGCGCAGGTGCGGAAGACCTTGCGCAGATGAGAAAAAATGGCGCTTGGCTTGGGAGCACAGGTGCAGAAGATGGATCGCACCTTCGGGACCGCAGGTGCGGGTAGAAGGCTGGAGATGCGGATTTTTAGTTTAAGTGAGAATCCGCACCTGCGAGGGATTTTCCGCAGGTACGGCACCGCAGGTGCGGGCATGGGGTCGCAGATGCGAGATTGCTGGGCATAGAATATAAATAGTAGCCTTCACGATTTGAAGAGGGAAATCAAGTGAACTTCATGGAGGTAAGATTTTTGGACCTAAAACTCATTTCTATGGTGTTATTTGACTGATTAGAGGTGAAATTTATGACTAAATTTAGGAGATTAGGGCTTGAAATCTGAAAGTATAAATTGGGGATTTGAGGGTCCATTTGGGTTCCGATTTTAATGTATTTGGTATGCATGAACTCGTGAGGGTGTAAGGATTCTAGTTTTGTGATTTTTATCAGAATTCGAGTCATGGGCCCGGGGGTCGAGTTTGGGAAATTTCGGTATTTTTGATGTAGATTGGAGATTTTCGAGTGGGATTTGTCCCTTTAGCATATTTTGATGATATGAATCTGTTTTTGAATAGATTCGGAGTGCGTTGAGTTCGAGTCGAGGGGAAAAGGAATCGCGGTGTAGTTTTTCATCCGATTTGAGGTAAGTAACTATTGTAAATCAAGGCCTGAGGGTATGAAACCCCAGTATTTCGTATTGATTTGATAAATGAGGTGACGCACATGCTAGGTGACGGGCGTGTGGGCGTGCACCGGTAGGGATTGTGACTTGGTCCTCCCCGTAGCGACTATAAAGTCGCTTATTTGATTCGAAATCATATGATATTTCATATTTTAGAGACTCATACTATATCTTGGGTTGTATGCCATGTTTGGGGCCTTGTGCCGACCTATTTTGGACCCTCAAGGGTGTTTTTACTACTATTCTCACACTGTTTTTGATAGAAAATATAATCTCAGTCATAACTTATACTTGTTTACTGATTATTCCTATTTATCACCCTATTTTCAAACAAATGAAAGATAATTTGGGATGAGTCCCCGTGATTTGTGGTGAGTTCCCGAGTGGCTTGTGAGGGTGATGACTGATCAAGGACGAGAACCGGATTGTGAGTATAGTGATGGATCGGGTTGCACGCCACAACATTATATGCATATATATTGGATCGGGTTGCATGCTACAGCGGTATATATATTGGATCAGGCTGCACGCCGCAGCGAGATATATATTGGATCGGGTTGCACGCCGCAACGGTATATATATTGGATCGGGCTGCACGCCACAACAAGATATGTTAGATCGGGCTGCATGCCGCAGCGATATAGCGCTTGGTCTGAAGGAGCCCCTCCGGAGTCTATACACCCCCAGTGAGCGCAGTCGACTATTTATGGACCGGGCTGCACGTCGCAACGTTACATATATATATATATATATGTATATATATATATATATATATATATATATATATAGG